>CABFVX010000558.1:0-83115 GCA_902151425.1 Timema shepardi
TTCATCTAAGCTCCACCCCACTCGCACGCGCACGGGCTGCGCAACTTCAGAACTGGCATTGAGCCTTTGGATAATATCCTCTTAACCCCAACGGAAATCTATATTTATAAGAGTTGCTCAGAGCTGTATAGGCCTAATTAAAAATTGTATTGGCTATAATCACGTTTAGCATAAGAAAGGCTGTCAGAGTAAAGGACTGTATTTACAATAAACGTCGATTCACTAATACCTTGCCTACTTTTACGCCACTTGGGAGAGTGAATTATCTTCAACCTAGACTCAAAATAAAAGTCTTTTAGGAAGTGTTTGGTAAAAACCTAGGATCTAATAAACCCTAGTTCCCTTGCCCACGGCCAAGGTCGCCTGAGGAAGAGCAACTGTCAAGGTGGTCAGTCCAGGGTCTAATCTAGCCTTAGATTCCTTGCCCATGGCCAAGGGCCCTATTAAAGAGTGGTCACTCACCTAGGAACCTGTTGTAAGTGTTGGGAACGAACAGCTCCTCGGGTCTGTAAAACAGGAACCGGAAGGGAAGGAAGATCTTGACGTCAGGTCGCTCTTGAAGGATCCCTTCGTCGATGTGACGGGCATTCTTCAACTGGTTGATACAGATCGCGTCAGATCGCTCTTGGTCGCAAACGGCATCAAGTGGGTTCAAGACCTGTTGGCCAAAATAAGTAGAGAACATTTTATGACATACGTTATTATTAGAGTAATATAATAGATAGCATCCCCCAGAGCTATGTCATTCATTTATTTGAGGAATTTAACTTTCACTTTATGAACTGACTCATTATATTAGTACAAGCGAATTTCTATGAGCGAGAGTGAAAGGGCCTACCAATTTTGCCGAGATAGGTATGTTCACATACCTTCCAGAGTGCTTTTACATGCCAACATCAACTTGGGACTAACGGCTTTACTTCACCTCCAAAGGAAGATATGCTACGGATTTTTTATCACTAAATAAAAATCCGTCATCACCGGCTGGGTTTGAACTCACGAACATTGGACGATGAGGCTATCACTTTACCCCAAGACTACTAAAGGTCAACGTTTACATCATAATTGGTTCAGAGACAATGTTAAATTTGGGAAGAGAGTTTAAGACAGTCGATTTTAAATATGAAAAAAAATTGTTATAATATAGCCTATTTGTATTGTACGTTACATTTAGAGTGAATTAAAAAAAACTACAGTAGCCCCATGGCTTCTTTGGTGCTGACTGACAGCTTTGAAAAATTACCAAACCAAATCATGTATCCCTACGCCGAAACATATTATACGCAAAAACATGTGTTTAGCAGCTGTCACTTCTCACAGTCAAAATTTAGGTGCATACCTACATGTTGACTGTCAGAAGTCAGCTGTGATCTGTAATTCAGCACCAAATAAGCCATGGGGCTACTGTACTTCAAATTATTAAATAATATGAGTTTTTTTTACATTATCATAAAGAAAAAGTTATTTTAGCACCACCTATTACTACATGTTTGGTTATAAAACCATGCACTAATTGCTCTCGTGTTTTACGGATGAGTAAGGTCGAACTTAGATGAAGTGTATCTACATTTGCGAGGAAGGAGAATGGTAAACCATTTTGGAAATATATCCTCAGTAGGCCTACATCAGACCAAGATTCAAACCCCGATCCCTCCATCATTGGCTGCCTAGTCTATTACAAGAGTGAAGTCTTAGAGTTAATAGACCTCGTGGCCACCAAAGCACGTGAAAAAGTATTATAACCATGAACATTTTCTAACTTCAGATTATGATGGATTTTGACACTATATATAGCCCAAACTCATAAAAATGGGTCTCAACATTTTTCATTTTCCTCTTTATGTGTTTTACCATTCCATGTATGTTTGTATATCCATGAGGCTACAGTCAAAACGGTATAATAGATTTCGTTCAAACTTAATATTTAGATGGACAGACAGGGTGACAAATGAAAAAGTTCTAAGAAAGGTGGGTGAAAAGAAAACAATCCTAGATGTGGTTCTTCGGTACAAAGTAAACTGGATCGGGCTCATACTTAGGAGGAAGTATCTTCTGCACGACGTTATGGAAGGAAAGTTTGAAGTAAAAATGAGCTTAGAAAGGAGGATTCAAATATTGGATGACTTTAAGGAAATAAGACATTTCTGGGAGTGAAGGAGGTAGAGGACAGGGTGCATTGGTGTTCCAAGTTCACTGACAAAAGGAATAAACCTATCATGAGACAGAACATATATAAATACTGATAATACTAAAATGGTTATGCCTCAAGGTAAATGTTTGATTTTGTTTATATCTCTAAAAATAAGAGCACTTCACTACTGATTTTTTTTAAAATGAAAAGCATGTATTAGAAAGTATCTACGACTTTGTTATACCATTTATTATTTAAAACGCAAGTACTTTGTCAACAAGCAACTGATAATATAAATTTCTTTAGTTCTGTTTGGTACATGATGAAAGGAATTATATTCCTACTATTTCGCAAAACATATTCCAACAAATTGTTTTATTGTTCTTTGTTTGTGGGGTATGCACATTAAGACCCCCTCCATGTTGGCATGGAGTCAAAGAAGTTCGTCGGCGTAATGAGTGGTGGTACTCACCACGCCTTGCGGTAGCCCCACGTCGTACGTGGGTGGATCGGAGGCGGGTTGTTGTGGTCCTCTGGCATACCTCAGCACCCCGAGTTGCATGGCCCTCTTACTACCGCACTCGCCAAGACCTCGCACCTGGATCCAGTACGCTCCCACGTTCTGATCCGCGTTGATCACGAAGTCGTACCTTTCACCTAATAGAAAAAAAAACTTCACTTTTTTTTGTACCACCACTTTATACTAACCCGTTCTGACTAATACCATTTTAATTGACACTAATGGGATAAGGATAAAGAAGGCAGAATTTAGAGGAAATGTACTTGCATTAACGGGGCGTGAGAGTAAAATACAATTTAAAGAAAAAATACTCTCATTATACCCTAATGGGATCTGAACGTCGGCCTCTCCATCATCGCAAAACCAAATTAGATGTTCCTGACCTTAGTCCACGTGCCCACCGATGCGGGTATCTTGTTATTTTAGTTGGCAAAGCCTGTCGAACAGACATCTATTTAATTACTTTATTTTGTACTTCACATCTTACATTACCTTTCCGGGTTATCCAGATTTTTGAACTGATTGGATATGTATGAAGGGAGTAAAATTTATATTTAAGTGTACCCGCATTTGTGTGAAGGAAGTGTGAAAATAACCGTTAAGGAAAAATTCAGTAAACTAGACCGGAGTTTGAATCTTAACCTCCCGGTCAGTAGAAATCCAAACTAGGTGAGACCACCGGTGCAGACTTCCCAGGACTTGTCAATGACCTTAACAACTTGTTTATAGAAACCTGATTTGTGGGTTTATAGAAACTTGATTTGTGGTGAATTTAATGACTATTTCACTAAATAAAAAGTTGTATTTAAGTGTAAAAACATTTGTAGATTAAATCAATTTTATATTCGTTAAAAAAACATGTTATTAATTTAAATTTAAGTAATATAGTGTTAGGAATTAAAAAATACCAGTAAAATTATATTTTATGTCTATATTAATAAAACGAATAGTTTATTTGTCTGTCATGATCATTGCCTAATATCTACCGTAAGCAAAGTTCTAAAATTTTAAAATTAGTAGCTCCTGTACACAAACATGTGCACCTCAAATCTGTAATTTTAAATTTTTCACTAGATTTTATTTTAAATTTACTAAACACTAGGTCTGAAAAAGTAAAATGAAGTGTTTTTTTTCTGTTTCTTTGAAGCAAAGAAAAGCGTTACCAGTGTACTTCCGCTAGTTTATCTTCATGCCTTTGGTCACAATATACCAGTTCAAACATATTCGTCACAAATGGTATTTGCTTGAGGCAAAAAAGTTTCTTAGTCTTTAATCGGTTATTAAAACGTAAAGAAGAAAACCATAACAATATAGTTGGTATTTTTTTTCTTTAAAATCAAGTGAAAGAAGCAAATAACAATGATGTTTGCTACTGATTAAAAAAACTATATAATTTGGTTACAGATAATTTAAATTGTAGTCAACAAAATTGACCATTTAAATGGCCAAGTATAAAGTTATATGTAAATATTTTATTTCATCTAGGTATTAAACTTTTAAAATGGCTATAATGAGCTTTAAATATGTTTTCATAGTTATTTTAAAGTGCTCAGTAAAAGTTTGTAAAAGCACGTCTTTTAAAATCTCGGTGTCTAGTCTATAAGTCTGGTAAGAAGGTTCTTTTAGAAAATACAAACCTTTATTTCGTTAACAATCATATAATGCTAACGTTTTTATTAGTATTGTTTTATACGATAACATGACTTGACGTATGAATCCAAGAAACTCGTTTTAGTAACTTTTGTAACTGATGATCAAGTCTATTCATATATAGCTCGGACTCTACTTGTGAATGAATATTAATGAGCTTAAAAATCAAAATACTTATAAGAAATTCTGGGACAAGGTAACGGGCCCATCAAAATACAGAATACATTTTTTTTTCATCCCCATGTCTTACTACCTGTTCAGGTTATACGTATAATTGATAATTAATCTAATAGAGTAGCGATGAGGAAGGAAACATTTTAGAGGTAATTTACCTACATGTGTGTGGAAGGGGAGTGGGAAACCATTTAGGAATAACTACCCTCAGTAGATCTGACTGGGATTCGAGCCCCGGGTTCCCCGTCATCAGTAGGTCAGTCTAACACGAGAGAGTGACACCTTAGACCGTTCAGCCATTGAATAGGATAATAATTAATTATAAAAATCACAATTCATCAATGGTGTCGGAGGGCCCTGCCTGAGTACCAACCTGAGAAGGAGATGATGGTGTTGACGACGACAGGGTGTACTGACTCTCCATCAGTGGCGATGACGATTAGCGAGTGACCTTGGATGGTGAGCTGTGCTGGGCAGACGGTGGCTAAAGAGTTCACCATGCGGAACCTGTACCTCCTACCAGGGGTCATCGTGAACACTTCCAGAGGGGTGTTGGTCACGAAACCGGTGTTGGGGTCCTGGGAAGATAAATCAGGTTTCAACTTTTATTCTCACACAGACACACACACACACACACACACTTAAGGTAGGGTGAAAGGGTCCATGAGTTAAGATCCTTATTTTGGTATATTATGTTGTTTTAAAACAAAACACATTTTGGGTCAAAATAAAATATTGCTTTAGTAGATACTACTAGTTCAATTGTCTACATTTGGTGACCTCAAATTTCTTTCCCGTGAAGAATGTAGTTTAATATTGTATCTAATATCCCGTCTAAGAAGAGAGTGTAGGGATCAAGAGTTGAGGGCAGTATTTTTGCAGTTTATGAATAAATACATTTTTCTGATCAAAATAAAAAAATAAAACATTCTCCAGTAATTTTAATTTTCTTCATTTGATAACATAAACATTTCTTTAATATCTGTCAAGGATGACCTGGAATTTAATAACAACTTATCTTCATTTAAAAAGTTTCTCATATAATTCCGTTATCGTCATGACAGATATTCAAAAACTCTTCTTTTTTTTCACCATGCTAAGAAAATTAAATTCTTATGTTTCTATTGAAGCAATATTTGATTTTTTTTTTTTACCAAAAAAAGTTTTGCTATAAAAATTGCAAAAACACTTAACTTTTATCGCGTTCCTTACACTCCCACCTTAATCGAATAACATATAAGTAATACACTTCTTAGCTTTACTGAGAAGCACTACTAGTACTAAGCTATCCTAAACATTATGATAGTCAAGGGTGTGAGAAAGTCACTCTTTAAATGTGAAGTTTGAAACATCCGAGGAAAAGTTGAAGCCGAAGTCAAAGAAAAGGTTTTGGCTGTGGTTACATAGCACTACTTCTAGTCTTTAAATAATTACCTCTAGGTAAAGAGAAAGGCTTAGAAAAAAAAATTCACACTATATTATTTTATGCAGCCATAACTAGTTTTATCAATACTTACGTCATGTCATATAATTCCTAGTCAATATGTTATATTTATTTAGATATTTCAATTTTTCTCATGAAATGTTAAAGTTTTCTTCTTTCTGTGAAATGTTTCGAAGATATGAAGCTTATTGTGGGCGTTGAAGTCGAAGTGAAGGAAGTTCGGCCCTCAACTTTGACCTTCGAAACAAGGGTGTGAAAAGCTTATTTTTCTCGAGGGGGGAGGTGGGAATCTCGAAAATTTGCTTATGCTAGCCAATAAAGGTTGGATGTGTATATTTGGTCTATCCTATGGCAGTTAAACAAATTCCATGGGTTCAGATCTCACAATCAACCCTTTCTTCATCCTTGCCCTGAAACTTCATACAACTCTAATAATAGTATAGTTTTTAAAGTAATATATATTTATTGTTTTTATATTAACATAGTTTAATAACAGCTTTCCTAATAGTCAATCTAAAGTGAGGTCATGCCCCAACTGCCACCAACTCTCACCTGGAACTGTCCCCTCAACTTTGACCTTCGAAACAAGGGTGTGAAAAGCTTATTTTTCTCGAGGGGGGAGGTGGGAATCTCGAAAATTTGCTTATGCTAGCCAATAAAGGTTGGATGTGTATATTTGGTCTATCCTATGGCAGTTAAACAAATTCCAGGGGTTCAGATCCCACAATCAACCCTTTCTTCATCCTTGCCCTGAAGCTTCATACACCTCTAATAATAGTATAGTTTTTAAAGTAATATATATTTATTGTTTTTATATTAACATAGTTTAATAACAGCTTTCCTAATGGTCAATCTAAAGTGAGGTCATGCCCCAACTGCCACCAACTCTCACCTGGAACTGTCCCCTGCCATTGATGAGGAGGGTGTCGGGATCCTGTCCAGGGTTGACTGCGAGACGTCCTGGGAACCTCTCCACGGCATCCTCGTGCATCCAGTCACTGAGCAGCATGACGTGCGTCGTCAGATCGTAGTCGTACAAGTGACTGTTGGGGTCTCGGGACGGTGCCTGACGCACCACGATGCTACCGTAGAGGCCGTCAATCTTCTGCAGACCTGCATCCAAACAACACGAATACCCCTCACGATCAATAAGTGACCTGTCTCCACGTTTGGATTACTTTAGTAAAACCCACCTCGATGGCGTCGTTAGCTAACGTGCTAGCCGTGTTTAGCTAGACCACCAAGGATGGGGAGATCGAGGTTCGAATCTCTGTTGGGTGAACTGGGAGTGGTTCCTAAATGGTTTTACACTCTCCCTCCACGCAAATGTGGGTTCACTTCCTCTAAATTCAACCTTACCAATTCCCAATCCATTAGAGTAATTAGTACTTACACGTATAACCCGAACGGATAGTAAGACGCGGTGCTAAATAATAATAAAAAAACTTTTGTAAAACTATTGTGCTTTCTGAAAAAACAGGTCATAGTAGTAAAAAAAAATCCTTATTAGGGACGTTCCATAACATTTTCACAAACAAGCAAACAAAATGCACATGTTTATTGAAGTTTTATAGGGCCCCAACACGATCAGTCAGTATCATCAGTATTGATAACGAGATCATACACGGTCAGTCTTCGCGTCATTATTTTTGTCAGTGTCATACACCGCGGAATAACATGGATGATAAGAAAAAGGCGTGGCCAGTCCACGTGTGCTACTGAGACTGAAGGAAATACTGACGAGCGCGTCAGTCATACTGCCAGTATTAATGTCAGTCTCTCTCCCCCCACTTTCAAGACTGATGGACTGATTCTGATGTGACCAAAAAATTCGGATCATATCAGTATTTTCGTAAGTAGGTCCATCAGTCCATCAGTACTGCCCCTACACGATCAGCCAGACTGTCAGTATTAATTATCACGTTATTAGACAGTCTGATCGTGTAGGGGCTCTATTAGGGTTTGGCGGAAAACCTTAAATAAAAACTTGGTTGATATTACCAGAAAATTGAGTAGAAGGTTTTCAAAAATATTTTTATTACTGAGCTATGAACTGTTAGTCTCAGAAATTAAATAAATCCCCCTCCCTCACCAAAACAACCCACACACAATTACAATGTTAACGTCAAAGTTAAAATCAAGAGTTGCAGGGGAAGCATTAACACCATGTTTTGAACTATAATTGACAGTTAAATAAATTTAAGATTGCTCTTCAACAAATTATATACTTAGAACTAGAATAAATATGTTTTCTAAATTATTTTAATTTTAAGTTTGTTCTCTAATACAGATTTCATTAGCTTATAACGTCTGGACGTTTCTTACTAAGAAAGCTGCAGAAAATAGGATGTTAATATATGCTACTCTGGTAAACACTCACTGAACTAGTTTGTACGTACCTGTATGAGCGTGCCAGAAATGTGTCCCTGCGTTATCCGCTTTCCACTGGTACCTGAAGGTCGTCCCTTCTGAGATGGGACACTGTGTGACGAACGGTACTCCATCCGAGTACTGGGTCCCTTTCTGCCAGATGCCGTGCCAATGGAGAGTCACCTCCATGCCTCCCATCATATTCTCAACGTCGATCACCACCTGATCGTTTTCACACACCTTGACACAAAAACAACGAGTGAGGTTAGGATCAATCAGAAATATATTTAAAATAGCGTAGCTTATATAAAGGATGAGGCAGAAAGTTTTTACACAATTTATTTACTATATCAACTAAAAAATGCTTCAAATTTATCTTAAAATAACAAGCAAAGATTGACAATTTTCTACACAATCGTGAATTACTCATTTAAAAAATAACAATGTCCTTAAAATGGCTACCATTATATGCAATACATTATTGTATGTGAATCTTGACATTACTTTACGCAAAGTATCTGTTTGAACTGCTTCAATTTCCACCACAATTCTTTCTTGAAGTTCTTGGGTGAGTCGCGTAGACATGACTATTTAACAAGCCCCCCTCACAAGATAAAGTTTGGATCTGTTAAGTCTGGTGGACATGGTGGTCAGGCGATGTCCCCAACTCATGAAACGAGGTGCTCAGGAAACATTTTACAAACCACCTTCATTGATGTTCAGGCTATGTGGGCCGTTGCCTCATCTTGTTGGGACCACGTGTTGTTGAGATCCACGCCCTTATGTTGAAATCCATGGCTCATAAAGGTCGAACATGAGTGGAGGTGCTTCGCAAAATGTTTCCTGGGTAACTTGTTTCACGATTGGGGACATTTCCAGACCATAACGTTCACCAGACTTAACAGCTTCGGAGTTTTCCTTGTTGACGTAAAGATTCGAGAAGTGCAGACAACAAGGTATTGCATGTATTGGTGGTCATCTTAAGGCCATTGTTTGGAAAAAATTTCCAGAGTATTTAGAAAATAATCAATCTTTTGTTGTTAATTTAAGTTAAATTTGAAACATTTAGTAGTTAGGATAGTAAAGAAAGAAATGAATAAATGGAAGGATCCATTCCTAGAATTATCCGTTTGTAGATTTCTTCAGTTCCTCAAATTCATTGAATCCTAGATTACTGGAATCCTTAATTTATCTAATTTTATATTATTTGAATCCACTAAAATCCTTATTAAATCCCTCAAATACTTGATTGATCTTATTCCCCATATCCCTGATATTTTCTTTGAATTATTGCATCTTGTGAATTCTTGATTCCTTTAATATGTTGAATCCTTGAATTCCTTCGATTATTGCTTTTTCTCACCCCTTGAATTTCATAGGAATCGAGATATTCGTGATATGAAATAGTTTAAATTTATTTAATACAAAGTTTAATTTTATGAGATTCACTTTTCAAGATTTAATTTTTTTCTAAAATACCTGTTTTTGCTAGGATTTTAATTTGGATTTAAGATTCAGTGGAAAATGTATGATTGATAATTGAGAGCAAAAATTTCGATTCATCCCTAATTAAAATACACATTTGCAATATAAGGATGCGTTTCAGCACATTATCTTTATCTTCACATTTCATTTAATTACAAGATAATTTGAAACTTATTGTAAACATTGATAGCAACCTAGGTATTTTATAAAATTACGTTGAAATACAATATATTTATTTTTTAAATAATAAGCTTTTACAAAAATCAGTTGATATTTTCTTACACAAATTTAATTTTGTCAAGCCAGCTATCTATGCACAAATGGTTTTATTCATTCATGTCTATAATTAGAATTAAAAAAAAAATTATATGTGGTCATCAAGAACATTTCCGTCTTATTTTGACTCGTGAAGAACATGATACAAATTAGTAATGCATAAAACAAACGGATCAAAGTATAATAAATATGATTTTAAAAAGTCAAAGGGGAAGCGTAGAACACTATCAATTTATTTTTTTAAATTTGCAAGTATTAAAGCATTTATCATAGATATATTCGTTACTATAATTCACTCATACCAGCTTCGGTGGCCGCGTTGTCTAACGTGCTACTCCCTGAGAAGACTAGACTGCCGTTGACGGAGAGATCGGGGTTTGTATCTCGGTCGGCTGTACTGAGGTTATTTTTACAAAATGGTTTTCCACTCTCCCACAACGCAAATTCGGATACATTTCCTCTAAATATAACCTTCCCAATACCTAAAACCATTAGCTTAATTAGTACATAAGCGTATAACTCGAACGGTTAGCTAAACACGGGGCTAAAAATAAATAATAACTCAACTCATAAACATAAAAATGGCCTCTGCTTTACTTAAAACTGAACTACATGAGAAAGTTGGTGTAGCTATACGAATATTTTGTTTAATTATGTTGTATAATATTGTATAGTGTATTATAATGTATTTATGTCCTGAAGTTTATAAAGATACTATACGATACGATTTGTATTATTATTTTAGTTATATAATATTTTATTAGTTGTTAAATGTTGTTGATGAATGCATCAGTCTAACGGGCGTGGGGTGTTATCATAAAAAACGGATAATTGAGACTGCTCTAACTAGAGGTTTGAAATAAGGTAAAAACACACACAAACTACTTCCTACGATAATGTTTGTGGTCAACTGCTGGCCTCGAAACGTATTGGTTGGACAAATAATAATAAAACAGCGAGAAAGTCCAAACCAGAAAACTTTTTTTTTAGATCCTATTCTTTAGTATGATGAAAATCCGGTTTCATTTCAACACTTACGTCATTTATTCTGCGCCCCGTGTCGAGTAATACAGACGTTTTCTTATACGTGCAATATTTTTTCTCTCCTTTCCTCCTACGATTACAGTAAGTTGACATAACTGTTCCGAAATTAGTCATGCTTCTGTTGTTTCGTTTTAATGGCGGATACTGTTAATTATCTTGAGCTATTGAGATCGGTTCATAGAAGAAGATACAGGGGATCAAACCCACACAGAGAAAACAGGATGCTGATTATAGTAGGGCTATCCATTTTGAGTAAAAATATGAAATAGGTACCCTAAATCATATTTTTTTAAATAAAAAAAATCTAGTGACTGCTTAAGGATCATTGTGTGGCAATATTGTAAATATTTTATTTGTTGATACAATTTAAAAGAGACCTATTAATATTTATTTTTCTTATGAAATAAATTAGTAAATTTAATTTGAAAAATCAAAGGATTAACATTGAGAGTATTGTGTGTGTGTGTGTGTGTGTGTGTGTGTGTGAGGTGGTCCTGGTGTAAAAGTGGTCGCCTCAGGACCGTTTAGGACCATCTGAGGTCGATGGATTTTCTTGAGCTATAAAATTCCGTGGTACTACTTCCTTCCGTGAGGAAGTAAATACATCGGTCTCATGCCGATTGTGGCATGTAAAATAACTCTGGAATGTATGTGAAACTATCTTTTACAGGAAAAATTGGAAGACTCTTTTGCGCTCGCACATAGAAATTTAGTGTGAAAGACAACGGAGAACCACCACACATTCTGAGTTCCTCTAGTAGATGGTGCTGGCAGCACTAATCAGCTGAAGGGTTGAGTAAACACCCAGCGCCGCGCCGGATGGATTCACTTAATCCAACCTTGAGGAGAAGAAGAAGAAGAAGAAGAAAAGCAACAGCATACCTGTCTATTTTTCTTTGGAAATAAATAAATAAAATTTTGAATAAATGTTTTTGCAGTGTTTATGAAAAAACTTTTTTTAAAATAAATAAATGATTTTTTCAATACAAACAGAATTTAATTTACTTCATCTGGTGATATCAACAGTTCTGGAATATCTGTCAAGAGTGTCCAAGAATTTAATGACAACTCTTTCTCTTGATTTAAAAAGTTTCTCATCTATTTCCGATATAACTCATAACATATATTCGACAACTGTTAAGGTCACCCTATGAATAAATTAGAAAATTAAACTTTATATTTGTACTGAAGCAATATTTTATTTATTTCGGCCAAAAAAAGTGTTGCTATAAAAACTGCAAAAATTTACTTTAAATAAGCTACTACTATATACCTCTTTGTACATAACTTTGAAACACGATATTAAGAACTACAGTAGCCCCATGGCTTCTTTGGTGCTTACAGACAGCTCACAGCTGACAGATGAAGGCTTTGAAAAGTTACCAGACCAAATTATATATCCCAACGCCGAACCATATGATCTACAAAAAACATGTGTTTAGCAGCTGTCGCTTCTGACAGTCAAAATTTAGGTATATACCTAAATGTTGACTGTCAGAAGTCATCTGTGAGCTGTCAGTCAGCACCAAAGAAACCATGGGGCAACTGTAGTCGAATCCAAGTGTGTATGGTAAGAAGTCGTTATGCAAAAAAAGGACGAGTCTAATCAAACTTGTTTAGTACTACTGATTGCGAGATTAATAAGTAAATCGTTGAAGCCACCTTCCGGCATCCTGTTCTCCCCCTCCTTCTTTCTGGCTTCACTTGGTAAGAGAAAAAAAGAGGGCCGAGGCAATGCTCTCGTGCCTCCCCTAGTTACGGTGCTTATGGCTAGTTTTGACAATAGAGATAATATACAGGCTGTTCCCGGTTTAAACGATTAAATTTTGGGAAGTGGTAATGCATCAAAACACTGACTCAAAATGTACTATGGAGATTTGCTCGTTTTAGCTTCCTTTTCGCACAAACAGCAAAAAACTAAATAAAAACACGTTTCTCTGCACAGGTCCTCGTCAATGGCTTAACATTAGTTTTCCTGGAAGATAGATCGGTCATTATGGACCTGTGGCTTAATCTCTGCGTTCACCTGATTTAAAGCCAGTAGATTTTTCTGTATGGGGAGATCGCGATCAAAAAGTGCATGAAGGGGCTATTAATGACCTTCAATCATTACGACAAAGGATACCGCTAGCGTGCGGAGAAACAACAGTCGCACAATGTCGGTCAGCCACTCATTCTGTCATCGATAAGTGCAATGTTTGTCTCCGGGCTGGAGTCAATCGATTTGAACAAAATAAATAAAATGTTTTATTTAATACCTACCTATTTTGTTTTTATTTTGTTTTTGGTTGTTCACACTAAAAGAAAGCGAAAACTGCAAATCTCCAAAATACATTTTGAATTATTTTTTTGATCCATTACCACTTCTCAAAGTCTAGCCGTTTAACCCGGGAACATTCTGTATATGTCTCTTTCGTCTCCTCAGGAGTTGGACTTTCAACATCCGGCGGTTTAGTACGACGAAACGGAAGTCCATTACCAACTCTTTGTAAGGAGTGGCAATTCATGTAAGGTTACGCAAGAAGTGGCCTTGTCGGCTATTGGGAGTTGCACTTTCGTTTGAAAAAATCTCTTTGTTAAGTCGGTATTATTTCCTTAAAGCGCGTGTGATGGAGGTACAATTTAAGAGTCCGTGTCACTCCACGGATAACACTTAACTTAGGTAGGTAATACAGCTCAAACCAGAAGTCACATTATGGTGTGGTTTTCTGTATTCAACTTAATAAAACAGTAGAATAGTGACAGTAAAATATTTGTACCAAATTTTTAAATAACAAAAAATAATTGACCCTTATTTTGTCGTTGTAAATTGAAGAACTTTGAAAATAGCATTTCTATAAGTTTTCTGGTTCTAGCGTAGTCTAATATCTAGTTTCACGGACCTGACATGATTCAGTGGTCACATAAACCGTCACGCCCACAACAGACTAGATTGATGATGACACAGAGATCGTGTTTAGAATATATGTCGGGTTTACTAAGGGTGGTTTTTCCAAATTGTTTTTCCACTCTACCTCCACTAATTTTAATATTAACCTCCCTAATCTCTTGCTCATTAGCGTAATTAATACATATGCGTATAGCCTGAACAGGTAGTAAGACGTGGCGCTAAAAAGAATCCACATTTTAAGTCAATTTGATTGTCCGACTTTGAAGTCTTCAGATTCTGCACGATTCTAAATACAAGACGACACCTACCTAAACTCGAATGTAATAGGCCAGTTTCACGTAGGTGGGTGTCGTCTTGTACCTAGTATAACGCCGCAATTGAGGAGTAGGACTATTCAGTCTATGAAGCTGCAGATAGCATTACTGGACGTATGATTACGTTAGAGTTGGTCTAGTAGCTTTGATAGCTATCAGATCTGGTCTTTTTTTTTGTGAAAATTGGAATATACAAACAGAAAATAAGTAACACATTTACCTAATAATATCTTTTGCAATCTTATTTCTTAAGAGAATTCCTTATAATTTTTTGCGCATACATCAAATTTATTATACAACGACAAAGAAAGATGTCAGTGAGAGATAGTATCACACTTTAATGCTTACAAGTAGATTCTATTAGCAAATTTTCCTAATTAATGATCTGGCGGGAAAAAAGCAGGCAGGCGTGGAACCTACTGACTTGTCTAAAGAATCGGACATCATATGTGAGTGGCCATTTAACTGTTAATGTACTAGATTACTCTTTCCCATACTGTCGAGTGTGTAGAGATTTTACGTATTGATGTTTTACAGTAGATTAACTTGTATTATTTATTTATTTGATAAATTCGACCATAAAATGTGTGGAACCCTCCATTATCAGGAGATTTTTAAAGCTAGTTGGGATTTTTTTTGTAAACTATGTATATATTTAAAAACTTGGCTATATTTTCAACAGCTACTCATTTGATTAAAGGCCGGTTTTACTAAGATTAAATAGAATGTGTAACAAATATATTTTGTAGGATAAAATAAATAAATAGATAAAAAATATTTGGCTTTCATAGATTTTACTATTTGTGTGGAAAAACACGTATGGACAAAGTCAGTTGTTAATGAGTGCTGAAGGATTGCGGTTTGAAAGCGAATCCAATTGGTTAACGTGAAAGAAGCAGCTTACGTTGATTTGGTCATGTTGAAAGGATGGATGTGGATCAAATGGCAGAGAAAATTTATTAAGGTAGATTGTGTGGATCAAAAGGAAGGCGTAGGCCATGTAAGATGTGGATAAATGTGGTAAACGAATGTGTGAGAAAAATAAACATTATTAATTTTAAGAATAAAAGTGCATGTATGATTCTGAGCATGGATGTTGTTGAAGTGAAGGAAGTATACATGGATAGGGATTTGACTGTGGAGAAAGCTAGTGGGGATAAATTAAGTATGGAGCTGTTGTTTTTCGAGCTATAGGCACAGTTCCTAGCTTATCCCGCAAGGGAACGGCGTGAAGTTTCTATGTGTGTATGTATGTATGTATGTATGTATGTATGTATGTATGTATGTATGTATGTATGTATGTATGTATGTATGTATGTATGATATGTACGTGTATACAATTACATCCCCTAAGCCACATTAAGGGAACGATGATTTTGATTACTTGAGTTAGTGAATCGGTCACTAGGAATGGTCCACTTTTTTATTTAAAAAAATCAATTAATTTTCCATAAATATTATGAGTTATATAAAAAGTAAACCTTCCTCTACGTAGTCACATAAGAAATTCAATTATTAGAAAGTTAAAACAACTTGTCACATTGAACTTATCTTTCTTAATTCGGTCACAGTTGAGACGAGAAAGTTTATAAAATGCAATTTTGATGTTAGTTGAAGATTGAGCGTCTTGCTCCTAGCCACTGTAATAATAAACCACAGACCCCGGTCTTGGAAACCACTGGTACCTGCTGTACACCGCCTGCACCCATTAGCACCCACCTGTATGCTTGGTCCAGGCAACATCCTATTAGCGGAGAAGAATCCTCTTTCGACACCATCAGCAAGAACACACTGACATTCGCTCCAAATAGTGTTGGTGGCGTTAGGTACACAAACTTGGCACGCCCTGGAAATAAAAAAATAAAAAACTATATAAAACTCTCAATTTTAAACTTCTGTTTTAGTAATCATTTCAATTTGCCTCCTTTGTAGTGGATGTTTGTTTGGGGCTGACAATCTTTAAATTTCACTTTATAAACCAACTATTATAACAGATTTTTAAATTAGATCTATCTAGTACTTTTAGTACTATTAACTCTACCTTTGTTTAGTGGGATTCTGGTATGAAGAACAGCGAATGACAGTCACAAACGTTAGTAAAATTACCTTCATATATTATATACCTCAAGTAATATGTTCTAAATCTTCAACCTTTGGTAGATATTTTCAATACCTGTAAAATTACATAAATATTTAGGTTAAATTATATCAATGTTGAGCCTAAAAAACTATGTTTGTGTTTCCTAAAACTGTATTTTCCTATCAGAATCAAGGTATATCTAGATATCTACTAAACAGTTACCAGGATGGATCAATTTAAAATTAGCAGGTCTAAATACTTTTGTCAACAACACTCGGACTCAAATCAAACACGAGTGCTCTAGACATGTGATTCATCAAACAGCCTAATTAATTACTGGGAAAGATTTCTAATTTCTAATTTCTCCACGGAAAGCTAATGAACCCTCCCCCCTCTCACACACACAAACAACGTTGTTACTACAATTATATTGGCTGTATGTTAGTATGGGAGAGGATGAGGGTTAGGTGAGTGATCAGCACCCTCGACTCTAGTTCAAGAATACAAGTTACGATCACATTAGTAATAGGCATCCTTTTGCCACACTGCTGTTTTACACATTCTTTTCAAACAAATGCGGGTGAATATTCTTAAAATTCGTCCTTTTTACTCCATACGCTTAGGTTTCACCGATACACAAAACTGATGCTATGACATACGGATAGCCTACGCCGGTGGGCACGTTGACTAAGCAGTCGGTCTCGTTTCATTTGCTTTTTTTAGGATGGAGAGGTCAGAGTTCCAATCAAGGCCAGGAGCAAAATATGTTTTTCCCCAAAAAAATTTACCAATTTTCCCCCATTCTAATGATTCCTCATACCTAAACTATAAATTTAAAGAGCAAGTTAAGAAGCTAAGAGCAAGTAAGCTAAAGCTGAAGCTAAGCTGAAAGAGAAGTTAAGAAAATAAAACAAACAGAAAACTTTGACTAGAGAAGCTGTAGAGTTTGTTTAAGCTTACCCCCCTTCTTACCTGACCACATTTCAGAAGTAGCCAGTGTTTTTACGTAAAATAGAAAAACACACTATTTTGTTGACCTTTTTACTTTGGTTTCAGTACCATCAATAAAAATGAAAACTGTATTCTCATTTTAGAGCCCACACAAATTTGTTCAGACTAATTAGCAGAACAACTACGTGGCCTAGTTTTAAATGAATGATTGAGGGTCAGTCCTAAACACAAGTACTTTGTTTTTTTATTGCTAGTCATTGTAGTATTGACGTATGCACGAACCATGTGCCATTACTGACAATATTTATTACGTGTATTTTTTTATTTTACTGTCCACTTATTTCCTGTGGTTTGTAAGTTAAATACAGGTTTTATTTGGGTTTCTTTTTCCCTCGAAGGTAATCTGACCCGTTCCCGTGAATGGTTAGAGGGGTTGGTTAAATTCGTTGGAACTCTTGACACTGCTCTAAATACACTGTGTGACGGAAACGATTAGACGACACAAGTTGAGGAACGTGATGGACCACATTTTGAGGTTTGCCTAACGCCAGGTGGAGCGCACGTGAGTGATATTATCATAAAAAAAAGTGAAAAAGTGTAGAATGTAGTTTGATTTTATTTAGCTAGTGAAGATTTACTTTTGAATTAAAGTGTTAATTTTAAAGTTACTTATCGTATAATTGTTTGGTCCCGAACTGTGCAATCCAAAGTAATTTTGTACAAGAGTTTTTCTTATTGGTGAAATGCTTACTTTATTAGTACTTTGATTGAATTACATTAACAATAATAACGATTCTATAGGCCAGTTGTATAGACAGACTTATTAGGTTTCAAGTGTGACGCTATATTAAATACAAGATGACATCTAACTAGACCAGAATAAAATGGGTCAGTTTATCTGGGCCATTCCATTTGAGTTTAAGGAGGTGACGTCTAGTATTTAGTATAGCGCCATATTCGAGACGTACTCAGTCCAAATATGAAACTGGACCTATAAACTGAAGGTTGGTCCTGATGTGTTTTACAACTCGTCACCCGAGAATGCAAGTGTTCTATCTCCAAAATGGTTAAATTTGAGATATTTGGTGTATACGTTTATTTAGAATGCATATGATCCACCTGTGGTGAAATTGAGACTATTAAATAATTACTTAAGAAGATACAAGCTCGAGTTGTCTTCTAGTAACATTGGTTTTATACAAAAGGTCAAACTTCAATGCTCTTTTACACAAAAGTGAAAAATTGGACATAGAACGCTTGCATTCTCGGGTGACGAACTATCCAGGACTGTGTCTCCCACCCACACCATACGAGAGGAAGCGCATGCACTAGGGAGCTTCTGAAAGTGAGGTATATAGATGTTCGTTGTTTTTTTGCACAGCGTTATGCGAGTGAAAGAGAAAGAGCCTACAAAATGTGCCGTGTAGGTATCTTATATTCTTCCAATTATATATTTTTATAAGTCACGACCTTACTTACCCTCCGAAGGAAATAGTTCCACGGATTTTCATCACTCAAAAAAACGTTATTGTCGTCGGCTGGGTTTGAACCCACAAACATAGGGTCGTGGGTGAGCACCTTAACCCAAGACTACCGAGCACTATAAAATATACAATATCCGTAAATATATTTTCTCACCGGGTCTCATAAACCAATTAGGCTTTATTTATGCACATTAATTAATTTAATAAGGTATGGATGAGGAAATAAAATTTATTTTATTTTAGTACCGCATCTTACTACCCATTTAGGTTATATGCCAATATATAATTTAGAGGATGTTTAACCAAATCGGAGTGGAAGGAGAGTGGGAAACCATTTAAGA
Organism: Timema shepardi; assembly: GCA_902151425.1. Classification (NCBI taxonomy): domain Eukaryota; kingdom Metazoa; phylum Arthropoda; class Insecta; order Phasmatodea; family Timematidae; genus Timema; species Timema shepardi. The sequence goes on from CABFVX010000558.1 coordinate 19,155, forward strand.
AAAAATGAACACCTCCAGTAGACCCGACTTGGATTTGAACCCTGATCTCCCTGTCTTTTGAACACTATAGCATATAATTAAAAGGTAAAGGGGTGACTGAGCAGTCGTTATTGATACATGCAGCTTAAATAATAATTATACCCATCAACCCAGATCGTGTTTTGTATGGTAAGTTTCTCCAGCTTGTTGATTTGAAACGAGAGAGCTCACAAGCTAAATTATAATTATAGCAATTCAGCAGGCGTCGTTAATGGTATTATTAACTAAAATCACACCTTTAATGAGCCTATCACCCCTGCCTCACCCATTTTTTTTTAACCAGGCGAGAACCAGTAAACTTAAACCTCACTGGAGTTCGGCTAAAACTCTATCAGACGTAGGTGAACAACTTTTAAGGTGATATAGAAGATAAATATTTCTGCATTCAAACATTAATAACAACCTTTTTGGCTCGATTAAATAAACTTTTTATTCAGTAGATACGCTTACCGTCAGGATGTAGGGGACACGATAAAAGATAAGTATTTTACAATTTTTATATACACATTTTTTGTATGTTTTTGTCCTGGAATTTAATGTCAAATTTTTCTCTTAATTTAAAAGTTTGTCATCTAATGCCACTATGCTCATGACAAATATTCAAGAACTGTTGATATTACCTGGTGAAAAAAAATTAAGCTATGTCCATACCGGAGCAATATTTTATTTATTTTGGCCAAAATAGTTGCTATAATAACTGCATAAACACTGGCCTTATCTCACGTTCCCTACATCTTGACCTTAAAGATACAATACAGTTCAGCAGTGAGGCTGCCAATGGGTATATTTAGATGACATTTACTAAATTATTTCCCACGTGAACATTCCTTCTTAAATACTACCTTTCACATTTTTTATTCCTTTATTGTAAACATACGGATAGTCCGAAAAGGTATTAAGACAAAAAAAAAAAACACGATTTGGTTGTGCTATTCGAATGAGAAAACATAGACAAATTAACCGAATGTTTGGTCCATGATAGATCTGGATGTAAATCTTCTTGGCACGATTAAAACCTCTACTGAGACAAAACGTAACCTTGAAGTTAATAAACTTAATAAGAGCTGCATGTTTCTAGATTCCGCCTTCCATTGTCTGTAGACGATCCTGAAAAGCGCTCAGTAGAAACAATCAAATATCATTTAATGGGTTGAATCAGACAGGAACGAATGTTTTGAAGGAGGCGTTGAAAATGAGCGTGCAATGTTTGGCTAGGCCAGGTTTTGTTTATGAAATGTATTTTGTTTATAAATGTCTTGATTTAATATAAGTTACATTTTACCATACCCATCCTAAAGCTTACAAACCTAACATTATCTTTCAAAAACTACAGCAACGAAGCACACGGTTTGGCCCACGAATATATAAATATGTACTGCATTTTCTAAAATTTGGACCGTTACGTTTTTATTATAGTTATGACCACCAAGGATTCATCTGAATACTGAGTTAAGGAACCGGGGTTCGATCACTTACATTGTTTGAATGAATAACTTATGGATGGTGATATATGGGGCGTCGACCTTTTCCCAGTAAATAAATCACGACCGTGGATAAAGGCTTGACTGGGCATTGTGACTTTTCCAGAATTAAGTTAAAAGGCTTGGAATTGGGTGTTGATATAATCGGTCGGCTATGAAATATTAAGTAAGAATAAACCTGAAAAATCAAGGAATAAGGCTGGCATGAGACTTGCATTTACTCTTGTGCTTGGCAGTATAGATTCAAAACAAGTTGCTGCAGCTATGATTCTTGATATCTCTAAGATAAACTGATAGTGTTACACGTCCATGCAATAAATAGACTAATGCCTTAAATAATTATGAAAGAATTAGCCTTAGCATTGTATAAACCTAAATATCTAGTTTCTGTTATTAAATCTACATTTAAAAAACATTGTAAAATGAAGTACATTAATCTGTCTGCGTATTTAAGTTCCCTCCATTTGATAAAAGTTTTGATACTTGAAATGTTATCAGAAAGGTCCGAATTAGTACCAAAATAAGATTGAGACATCGCATTCTCAAACAAATCAATCAAAACTAGTATTTTCAAATTCACAGTGTTATTCACGTTGTCTATCTAATACATCAAGTTTACATTAGATTGTATTGTCAATATTATAGAAAGGTTGTGCTTCAAATCTCGACCGAGTGCAATAACGGGGGATTTTAACACATTCGATTTATCATTGTGAATTATTTCATCCCCTCTCAAGACTAGTGGGGGTCTCTTTACTATAATATTCATTCCCAATATCTCCCTATCTTTTAAGAAATAGTCGTTAATAGTTAAGGTGATGAGTGTACTAATTATATATTTTAAAAAACTAGCCTTCTCCATATCTTGTACTAAACACCATTGTAAGACGAGTACTTTCAGAGTTTCTCGGTCACCCTTGAGTGTTTATCTAAGCCACTGCAACTCTTGGGACAACATATTCTTAAGTCAACAACCCGAATGTTGATTTGATGGGATTTCTATCCATCCGGAGCTGGACATGCACTCAGCTCGTTGGCTGGTTAGTACTTCCCGCACCATCTGGTGGAAATCTCATGCACTAAGGGAGTTCAGGAAGTTTGGTGAGTCCACGTTTCCTTCCACATTGTATTTTTTTGAACTAGCTTGAAAGGGCCTAACATTTTTGCCAGGAAAGGTATTTTCACATACTTTTCCAGGTTCTTCTACATGCCACAATCAATATGGTACCGACGACTTCCACTCCGAAGGAAGTTGTGCTACAGATTTTTATCGTTCAGGAAAAATTCATTGACTTCATCTGGGTTTGAACCCCACGGACATCGGGTCCTGGGGCGAACTCCTTACGTCAAGACCACCGAGGTCAACATCTTCTAAATTACATCCAACCATTTCAATTATTTTACCTGTGTAAAATTAATATTTCATTTGTCTTGTCTTAGCTTCCCAAAATATTAATATTTTGGTTCTAAACAGTTGATATTTTAAATTTTACTTTCGACGCATTATTTATCTAAGGGAATAAAGATTGTTTAGAGAAGTGCACCCAAATTTGCGCGAGGTTCAGACAGGTACATCCAAGATATTACTCATATGTGGAAAACTGCCCCGGAACAACCGATTGAGGTTTGAACCTTGACCTCCCTGTCGTCATCATCAACATATAATAAGAGCCTAACCCTTTAGACTACGTGACAGCCGTTATGTCTATCTGGAATAGGTTAGGTTCTAAACCGGTTGGATACCGAAGCGTATGATTGTCTAGTGTTGTACTCACCCTCCGAGCACGTTGTAGAGTTCCAACGTGAAATGATAGTAGCAGATTCTGGGCGGCTCGTCCTCCCTACAGGCCCGGGCACACTCGTCCGCCGGGGTGAGCGACGGATTGCGGCGGAGCTCCAAGGTCGCCTTGTTTCCGAAATCTATCGACTTGAGGTTGAGACCCGATGAAGACCCCGTCAGCGGGTGGGTCTGCACCAGGCCGTGGCTCGAGGTGAACCGGCTGCTGGTCCCGGCGTCTTGGAGGCTGGGCTGGAACACCTGGGAGCTACCCCCGAGGTCCCCTTGCCACCATGAAGACGCCGTCGACTGGTCCAAGATGGGTGACCGTGCGACAGCTGAGGGGAAAAAAAACACAGTACATTAGTGACATTGCAGATTTGTTTTTATCTGTTTATTTAATTTACTACCTTTTTACTTTAATTTTACATGCTTCATATTCCCCTCTACCAGATCTGCTCTCACACCTCATTGCAAGATTTATCATTAATCAATCACCCTCATTCCACCCACTCATCCACAGTCAAGAAATCGACTAAATATGTTTTTTTAATCATTATTTTAGGTATTTAACGTACACTTTATGAAACGATTGATTATATCAGCACACGACTAATAAACTAACCTGGATCTAGAACAAAAACAACATTGAGCCCCTGGCCGTTAATTCATCACTGTTAAAGGGGAATATCTCATTTCACAAATGATAATTTTTTAGCCATACCAAAAATTAAACCCGGGATCCTTGACTCAATAGACAGACACTCTACCGACTGAGCTGTGGTGTCGGAGAGTATATAAAGCAAAACTTAATCAGTTATCTATATTGCTTGAGCACGGGAAGACTTATGGATAGCTCAGTGATTCCCGTGTTTTGGTGTCATTTTTCAAATTAAAGAACACGGTTTAATAGTTCAGAGCACAAGTTTCTCGATATAATCCAGCCAACTTTCCAAATAAAAACCTAGTCTCCAGGCAGCGCCGAACAAAGTCACGTGGTTTGGCGAGATCCTATAAATCTACAGCACGTGTGATTTCATCCTCCGAGGAGCTCCATGAAGCGTGTCGGAAGATAAAGGACAGTGGTCTACTTAATTTGCCACGCAGGAGACCCCTTTGCACATTGACCGAGCTTCAAGACCCAGCAGATGTGAAAGTGAAACCACGTGGATTTCTCATCAAACATGACTGGTTTGCTTTTTAATGCTCGTGAAAAAAAAAGCAGTTGTAAAGAAATACTGTTTGTGAGCTGAGAAACCGCCGCCGGTGGGTGTGAGGATAAAGATGTCAGTCTCGTCTGGTCTACTTTTCCGGTTGGGTGTTAGAGTATATAGGCCGGGTGTACTGAGGACATTCTTTTTAAATTATGTCCTCAGTTGCGGAAAGTGGTTACATCTCAAATAGATTCTACCTTACTCTTGACTATCCTTATGTGGATAGCCCGGACAGTAGAGTACGTGGGGGAAAAAAAAACTGTTAATAAAGTAGTTATAAATGGAACGTTCGGATGGGTAAAAATAAAAACACTTAAATATTTTGTAATACATGTTTCGGTTATAGAATAAAATTGACATTGCCTTAGTTTATTCGGGTTGTATATGTAATCGCCACCGTTCTTATATATCTTTTCTGATAAATTTTAATTGGTCACTAAAGACTAAATATAATAACCAAGATTTTACCTTAACAATACTAAGTATTTTATTATCGAAGCTAAAGCGCAGTAAATTCTTAAGTATTGTATTCAAAAAAGTAAAATCACATTCGAATGTCGTGTAGGTTACTAGTTCTCTATCTTATCAAAAGATGGCAGGGGGATTCATTAGCGTGAGATAAGTGACGAAATGCAACATACTAATAAATATTAATGATATGGCAAAAATAATTATTTATTTTAATCATATTTAATAAAAGGTTTTAAAATAATTTTGCTACCGAACCGTTATTAATGTCACTTTATTGTTTCTCAAACAAGCCTTTTTATTTTGTATTTTTTAAACAAATACATTTTGTATATTATGGGATCACGTAAAATCTTCATTACATATTTCAATTTAAAGATGAGGTTGTAATCTAAAAAGGGTTTATAGAGTTCAATATATAGTATTTATAAATGATAGTTAGAAAGTTAAAAGGAATATATATTTTAAATCGACAAACAGAAAGATTCAAATCTAACGCACGTATGTAGGCTCTCCGAGAAATGGCTCTCTGCGCATGCGCGAGTATTAAACTAGAAACAAAATAATCGGGGATTAAAACGAGCGTCTGCGCGCTAAGTTAAATGAATACACAAAGAGTGCATATAGAATCATACGTTTAAAAGGCAACCGCACATACCTATCGGATACATAATAATGTATTTATAAAAATAACCTAAGCTAAATTAACCTTCATAGCCTTAAAAACCTTAAATTTAAGGTTAGGTGAAATTAGTAGAGCTCAATTTTAATAATAAACACAAATGATCGCCATGATGTAAATTTAGTTTTGCTCCTATATTAATATTTGCGCATGTGCTATGTCACTGTTTAGAGGGACAAATAGACGTTCATCATATCAAAATAGTTGCCATTTGTATATCTGTGTCGAAAGAGTGTTGTGCATTATCCAATATTCTTATAATCTAACTATACAGGTTTTTTTTGTGTAGCTTATGTAAATAACACTAAAATATAGTCAATAATGTTTGGTTCGCGAGAAACAAATAAACACTTCATGTATATTATTGCGAACACATTGAAACGTCATATACTTTTCAAAGGTAAGGTTTGTTGACTATTTGGCTGCTAGGCTAATTAAATATGGTGCATGCTTACATTATACTATTGTTATTGTTTCGTCATTGATTATATAGTCTTTATAAGTATATGATTTATTCATAAGCCAGTTTTAATTTTAATATATGCCCGTAAGGATTCATCTAGTAGTTTATTTACAAATTATTTAACTATAATAGCGTACGTAAACAAAATCAACAATGCATTCCAAAGTAGTAGCAGTTGCTAATACGCACATATTCAAATGTTTGATCCTGATTTATAAATCATATGATTATTAAAATGACTTCAAGAGAAAACACAGTGAAAATAGTATTGATACAATTTTTTTATGGATATTAGAAGAAACAGGGTTTCTTAAAGTTCTGTAAAACGCCTGCCTCTCCTTGTTCGTCCTACTTGCATGCGCGCGCACAATACGCATTCTTACTAACCACACCACGCATCTTCTGACCTTCCTAAACAAATATACATTGAACTTAAGTCTGATGCACCTAACCTTGAATAGGATTTTTTTTTATTAGTACGTTCAACACAAGAACTATATAAAGGCTTAATTTAATAAGAGATAACAATGAGAAAGTTGGAAAGAAGCGCATCCACATTAGCATAAAGAGTCAGGGTGAATCACATTAGTACATCATTGCACCCGACCCGGATTTGAAGCCAAATCTTCCTCACAAAGATGACCAAGTGTAATTTGAGTTTAAATAGAATAATAGGAGCAACATATAATTGTTAATAATTATGTTACATAATAATAATAATAATAATAATAATAATTATTATTAGTGGTGGTAGTAATAGTAATGCACCTTAGCAGCATCTTCATTTTTCCTTTCTAAATATCCAGAATAATTGCGCCTAATTCCCTAGGAATAAAATTACAAACCTGTATTATTAGTTTTTTTTAAATTATAGTCCTAATAGTGTGATGTTGAAAATTAATACTTTAATGGAATAATATACCTTAAAGTAATATTAAACATAAGGCCTATTATGATTATTATTATTAACTTTTTACACTATTAGTTCTAGTTTTTTTAACAAAAATTAAAACAAATACAAACAATTTTTATTCTCATTAGCACTTTAAAAAAACGAGATAATCGGTGGCTGGTGGTGTCATGAAAGAATAATACGTGGGAACTTTATTGTAGATTAATAATCGTTGTGGCTTTTGCTATATATTTTTTTGGTCGTTTTTTATTTTAACCTTGGTAATTTCTCTACCTCAAATAATTAGTTCGACCTTCAATTTTGAGATATCTTCTTTGTATACATAAGACACAATGAAGGGAAAAAAATTTATGTAGGCCTCACAGTAATATGCAGTGTACCTAACAACTTTGGTTCATGTACATACTTTGGCGTCATTCCAGTAAGCCGTTGATATAATCTAAAAATATAATTACTAAGAGGCCTACCTAGATAATAAAACTTTCTGTTGTTTTTTTTACTTTTGAATTTGACAGCAGTGTCATTGTTGTTTCGCTCTCTCTCTCTCTCTCTCTCTCCTCACCCTAGAATGGCATGGCAGAACAAGTGAGATGGTTCTTCGATAGAACCGACAAGATTAGATCGATGCCTTTGTCCACGTGTCCACCAGCGTGAGTTACTAAAAAAAGTAAAATACTGACAGACCCACTACAACACTCGATCTTGCTATGGCTACCTCATTCATGTTTGAGGTACATTTTAGAGACTCCGAGTGGAGAGTTTTTAAGAAAAATTGGTTTGATATTGCCTATAATCACGAGATAACAAGAGTCAATAGAAGAGGCGGGTTAATACTGTCTGTTAAATACAAACAGATATATTCGTTTAATTCACACAAACTTAAAACAGTCCTTTCAATTATAGCCTCAAAGGGGGGCCTGGTGGTCTAGGGGTAAGGTGTCAGACTTCTGTAAAGCGGTTTCGGGATTCAATCCTTGGTCCCGGCACAGATTTATCTGATTGCCAAACCCTTCCTTCACCTCTGACAAGACGTGTATCAATCACAACTTGTGAATGTGTGGAATGCCAGGCCTCCACCGTGGTTCGGATCCCAAGTTAAACGGTAGGTCCTCCATTTCATCTCACAATCACCCTACTATTGCACATTAGCGTAAGTGCGTATAACCCGAACGGGTAGTAAGACGCGGTGCTAGTGATAGTAATAATAATTATAATAATTATTATAGCCTCATCCGCATCGGAGGACACGTAGACAAAGGTGTCAGTTCCATTTTTATGGTCATTGGGAAGTTGGCATTGTAATTCCATCTGGATGTGTCGAGGGTGGTTTTTCCTTAATGGTTCCCACTCTACCGCCACGCAAAGGCCGATATATTTTTTTTCAGCACCGCGTCTTACCACCCGTTCGGGTTATACGCATATGTACTAACTACGCTAGGGTCTCAGGGATAAGGAAGGTAGGATTTAAAGGTGTATCAGCATTTGCGTGGAGGGAGGGTGGAAAACACTCATTTCACCTGACCCTGTTTCGAACCCCAATCTTCCCGTCATCGGCAGTCTAGCCTATTGCCAGAGTGATGCCTTAGACCATGCGCCCACCGAAGTGGGTGTGAGTTCATTTAATCTGCGTTCTGTACCTTCCTCATCTCCACACCATTACTGTAACTATGTGGATAGCCTGGATGGGTAGTAAGACGTGAAGCACAGGTTCACAGTCTCAAATCGTTATTGCCAAGTTAAAAACAAATGGTAGAATGTAGCTAATTTTATTTATATTATGTCAAATTCTTAAGGTTTACTAAGCCTATATATTTTATTTGTAAATTACCACTACAAAATAAGTGCATTTATGTTAAATATGACATTTCGAGAGTAGGCCTAGTTTTGGGCCAATCCCTGCACCCATCTATATGATTTATAAACAATGTGCCTCTTTGAACAGAGAATTAAAAAGTATTATTCCTGGTTTAGCGGACCAAAGTTTGATTATAGGTGGATCTTAAAATAAATTAATATACGCACTGGTATTTTTTAATTTTATATATATATATATATAGCTACTGTATATATATAGCTACTGTGTAGCAAATTATGATACAGGCCAAACCACTGATAGTTTGGAAGAGTACCTGGCTTTCCCAATTATGGTAGTACAACGTGCTTGTTGAATAACCACTATAAAGGTATTTATCACAATATAAAATTCGCACACCTTTTAAGTTGAGTTGAAATGTTTTGGTAACTTATTTAGAGCATGAATCATTTCCAGACCATGACTATCTTTTGTACATAGTCCTTGAAACTTCACTCGTTCCGAAAGAAATATCTCGACAAATTCTCCCTTTCATTAAAAAGAAAAATAATATCACAGAATGTAAATTATTTTTATTGCCAATCCTTTGGGTAAATAAAAAATGATTTCAAGTAATGGGAGTAGGCAGAATGTGAAAATAGACTTACACCCTACACGTTGAATTTACTTATAGAGACATTGATTATTTGTGCATTTCGTTCGATCTAACCGCATATTTTAGGGTAATTGGTTAGGGATAAGTAAGATAGAGTTTAGAGGAACTGTACCGCCATTTACATTTAAGGAGAGTGTAAGGCATATGTTTAAAAAAACAAAGTACGTACCCAACCGGTATTTGAGCCCCGATCTCCCCATTATCAACAAACCAGTCTATTGCGAGATGACGCTTTAGAGTTAGACTCTACGACCACCGAAGTAGGTCAAATTTTGATTTGAAAGCTTTAGTTTTCTAACAGTTTACACGTTTACTGATCAAAGTACTATAGCTATAAAATTTGTAATAGTATCTGAGGTTATATTGTATAAGGGCCCTAAAGATTTAAGGATTATGCTTACGTTAATCCTACCACTTGCATTTTAACTAACTGGTGCTATTGTTGAGTATTTGACAGTAGAAGTTACCGATCTAGGTTAAGTCAATTTATAATTCGTGTGGTTTTAATGACTGGAGGGGCTTTCAAAGATAGAGTACAAGCTACTTTGTTATGAAGGCTTCTTTGTAATAATGCGTTTAGAAAGCGAATGTTACATAGTCTCAAAAACAATAAAATACAATATTACTTACGCGTGTATACATTGCATAACAGTGTGTACATTTCTTTCGAAGATGTAAACCATAATATATTTTCTTTCTTTGTTCAAACTGTTTAAAAAAATGTCTAGTGCCGTTAAATAAACACTGACATTAGTAATATGGTAATATATTATAATTGTTTACCACAAAGAATTATGTTTTTATTTTCCAAAAAGGTTCTTCCTACAACAACTAAATTCTAGCTTATATTGTTCCTCTTCTGTTATAACGGTACATAGGCCTACCCTAAAAAGTGTTTTTTTTATTACGTTTACTAAATAAGTAATTTAATTTTCCATCCTCTTTGTCTAATAATATTTTAACATAGGCCTACTTTTCACCAATGTAAAGAAAATAACCATAAGACAAGGCCAATGTGTAGTGTGTGTATATATAGTACACACAAACCGTAGCCTGAGATATCTATCACAATATGGTTATTAATATAAATTTTAATTATTTGTTTCATACATTACACATGCTTTATTATTATGAAAAATTAATATAAGACATTTTTTCCCTTAGCATTCTCTTAAAATGTATTTATGTATATAATTATGTGAAGATCCTATTTATTTTCCAAAAATATATATACGTATATGTTTTTAGCATCACGTCTTAATACCCGTTTGGTCTATACGCTTATGTACTGATTACGATAATGGGTTACGGATGAGTAAGGTTGAGTTTATAGAAAGTGTACCCGCATTTGCGTGGAGGGAAAGTGGAAAACAATTTTTGGAAAGCCACCCTTATCACACCAGACCGGGATGATAGCCCCAATTTTCCTGTTATCAGCAGTATAGTATATTGCGAGAGTGACGCCTTAGATCATGCGACCACCGAAGAGTGTCACAGCCTATATTAAACAATGTATTAAATAGCCAAGCTATTGTGGTTGTAAATTGCGGCTATAGCCACATCTAAATGTCATATTCCCGGGTTCGATTCCTGTGTACACTGTACATGTGTCATTTTTCAATTTAAGGATAATGTATTAAACAATGTTGAACTAATCTGTGGTGAACTAATTTGTATCGTGGGTATATTTTCAAGCGCTTTTGACGCAGCCAGGACATTTGGTCTGCTATTAACATCCAAGAGCATTATGGTCAATGGGCCAGTTTCATAGTCAGATTGAGTGCGCCTTAAGTGCAGTGTTATACTAAATGTAGGACGACACCTGCCTACATTAGTCCAGAATTGAATAGGCCAGTTTCATATTCGAAAATGGTCCATTCTCTTCGAGTCCAGGTAGGTTTCTTATTTTATTTGGTTTCGAGCCCCACTTGAGGCACATCAAGTCTGACTAGGAAATTGGTCCGTCGGTTAAGACGCTCATCTGGTTATTAATTACGCTCACAGATAATTAGCCCCTGATCACGTGGATACGCCCAGTGAACGTAGCTATAGTGTCACTATGGTAGGAGGGAGCTTTTAGATACAAAATACAAACATATTTTTTGCAGTCAACAGGGATATTATTCTATTACATTAATAGTACTATTTCACAAGTATTGGCATTGTATAGTTAAAGTGACAGTTGCAAATCCAATAAATTAACGTACAAAAACTGTTTTGATAGTTTTTTTAACTGTCAAAAAAGTTCCTTCCTATCTAAATCGGATTATCGCAATACTCTCAGCATTATTGCTTATCATATATATTTTGTCGAAACATGTCAGGCGGTAATTGAACCAGGGCGTTTTAGGATATAAACCTTAGCCAGGCCGACAAGCCACTTACATAGATAGTTACAAACACAAAGCTTACATTATGTGCCCACCTAATTTCTCCAAGAATAAGGTCTTAAGTGCCATTGTTCCGTACAGAAAGCACTACCATTCTTTGAATGGTTACAAACAATGCTCGACGCTACATTCATTCGAAAACCTTGCTAACGTTTGGTCTACTGACTTATTATGGTGGGAACTGGGTCTTCAAATATAGTGTGTAAATAAAGCGTGTCTGGTAATTCTTTAATTACTAGAAACTTTCTCTGGTTTATATTGTATTATCTAAACACATCTTAGACACTTGTTACCACACGCAAATCTGAGATATAATTTTCTTCCTTGAAATATCTGAATTTAACTCAATGAAACTGAGTATAATCCGAACGAGTAGTAAGACACGGTGCTAAAACAACAACCTTGAAGCACTGTTTCAATGTTACATACATGCATGAGTTGGGAACACCCTGTACGGCGTAAACTAGACCACTGGTATTCAAGCTGGAGCACGCGAAGATACAAGTCTTACTACTCGTTCAGGCTATACGCTTATGTACTAATTACTCTAATAATTTTAAGGCTTTATTTATGTAGATAAATCTCATGTTGTACACTATACAAAAGCTACGACAGAAATAGTGAATTTGCTTTTGATTAATTTTTTCCATCTTAATAATTATATAAGGTTTCTTTATGAACTAGTTAGTCAAAACATTGTAGTTGATTTTACAGCTGATGGACTATTTCTGACATTTCTAAGAGCTGCTAGATCAACTTTTATGTATCCATAAACTAAAAAGTGTGTTCTAACACATTCAAAAACCACAGTAAATGTCAATGTGGGGAATGACAGGCCTCCACCGTGGTTCGGATTCCACGTTACATTGTAGGTCCTCCATTTCATCTCACGATCACCCTACACATTACACATTAGCGTAAGTGCGTATAACCCGAACGGGTAGTAAGACGTGGTGCTAATAATAATAATAATAATAAATAATAATAATAATAATAACAACACAGTAAGTGTCAACAATGAAAGTTGTATACTGGAGGCTGGTTATACAACAAAGAGTCCCGAGTCGAATCGAGTCTGACTCACCAATCGAGACAAGTACATATTGTATTTGATAGCACTATGGAGGACGAGTACACTTCATACCGGCGAGTCGAGTCACCCATCAGAGTCTAACCGAGTCCATGATACGGCAGATTACATATTACGTCAGTCCAGCCGAGTCAAGTGTATTATTTCCCCGTGCTTTCCAAGGCTAACAGCATGGACACTGAATACTTCATTGTTCTTGTTCAAGAGAATCCTGCGATCTACAACCCGTCCCATCCTAAACATCGGGATAGATATACAGTTTCCGCTATCTGGAAACAAATGTGAGAAACTACTATATGTGATGTGAGGAATGCCAGGCCTCCACCGTGGTTCGGATTCCACGTTAAACTGTAGGTCCTTCATTTCATCTCACAATCACCCTACCAATCACCCTACCATTACACATTAGCGTAAGTGCGTATAACCCGAACGGGTAGTAAGACGCGGTGCTAATAATAATAATAATACTATAGGTGCATCGTTTCACATTAAGTGGTTGAATCCACACTAAGCTATGCCTTTCCAGACGTCTACGCCGGCGCCTCCATACAATTGTATTTATAGAAACCGCTAGAACTGCATTCATCTCTCACGAGCACTTTGGTCAAACTAGTTGACTCGATGACTCGACTCGGCAGTGTTGACTCCATGAGACTCGACTCAACTCAACATTGTGAAAAGACTTGACTCCATTAGACTCGACTCGACTCGGGACTCATTGGTGTGTAACCAGCCTTAAGATATTCGAGTCATTAGTATCTTTAACATGTAAAATTTTCTAAATAATTTTGATTTAATAATTTTAATAAAAGTTATATTAGTGAATAATAATGTTTGCTCATGTAAACATTAGACAAAAATAAGCAACACAATATTTTTCAATATTCCGGGCTCATTTTACGAATATCATTCAACATTTAGACCCGCCTCGGTGGCGTAGTTGGCTAACGCGCTAGGCGTGTTGAGCTCGACTGCTGAGGACGGGTAGATTGAGGTTCGAATCTCGGTCGGGTGAACTGGGGGTGGTTTTTCCTAAACGGTTTTCCACTCTCCCTCCACGCAAATGCGGGTTCACTTCTTCTAATTCACCCTTCTTAATTCCTAGTCCATTAGCGTAGTTAGTACTTAAAGCGTATAACTCGAACGGGTAGTAAGACGCGGTGCTAAATAAAAAAAATCAACATCTAGCCTTATTTCCCTTCTTATTAAATTAGGGTTTATTGGTGTGTGTAAATATTGAAAAAGTTGCGTTGTTCTAGAATTAGTTCAACATGAATCTGTTTTACTAATAGCCAGAACCACTATCGTTAGTAATTTAAACAAAATTACAATTATTTCTAAGACTACAAAGAAAAGCTATAGTATTACGCAGACTTTCAGAATTATGAGTTTGAGAACTATTTAACCGCATTGGTGGCATATTAGCTAACGCGCTAGTTTCGTGTTAAGCTAGACATCTGAGGATGGGTGGATAGAAGTTCAAATCTCGCTCGGTTGAATTGGGAATGGTTTTTGCCAAAATAGTTTTATAATCTCCTTCCACGCAAATGCTGGTTCATTTCATATGTATTAAACCTTCCCAATTCCTAACCCATTAGCATAAATAGTACTTAGGCGTACCACCCGAACGGGTAGTAAGACGTGGTGCTAAATAAACAAATAAATAAGTTTGAGAACTATACCCTGATAGTGGTAGAAAGCTTCTTCAGGACTGCCTTATTTAGTACCAGCAACTTGCTGTAATGGTAGAATTCTGGTATAAAATGAGACCTTCCAAAACGGGCTTGCTCCCAAAATTAGGGCATAGCTCGGCAACGTCCAGTAGTTTGTCTCGAAGCAAAGCATTCTCCTTTGAATGTACAGTTGGGTTGAATGACACGCTACCTCAATATAACAACGATCTATTTCTGAAAGGTAGCCATCATTGCAAGGAATGTGACTAGTATAGGAACTCAAGTTTTATCTCTCAAGAAGATCTATATTCAAACTATCTACTCTCAGACACTAGAACAAGTCTTACAACAAATATAAATATCTACATTGGTGAGCACGTAGACTAAACATATCTCATTTTCATGCATCCTGGTTTGCCTATGATGGAGTTAGAATTCTGGCCTGGTACACTGAGCGTTGTCTTTTTTTTCTGAATGTTTTCCCACTCTTCATCCAGGCAAATGCGGGTAAAAATTATCTAAATTATACCTTCCTTATCTCTACCTAATGAGCGTAGACCATAATTGAAAATCCATGTAGCCGTAAGGGGTAAAACACGAAAGGGGCGAAGTGAGGGGGAACGTATACTTGGCTACAAATTGTAAGGAAGCTATCGTAACAGCATTAATATTCGCTTCGGCTAGGGTGTAATTTCTTTCTTCAAATGCGGTTAGTTAATCTGGCAACGCTGACCGTCTATGCCAAAATAATTTTCTTACCTTACTACCTCGCTTCCTTTTTAACAACCGTGAGCTAGAAGGCCTCTCAGAATCTAGAAGAGGAAGAGAAAACTTTTTTTTTTCCCCTACATAAGAAAATATGTCCCTTATAGGATGTCGCCGGGTGTAGCCACAACCAAAACTACGGTTAACAGGTGATTGATAACCTCCAGTGGAGAAAGCCTCATTGAAGGGAAAACCTGATGCATTTATTTTTGTCATTAGACTTACAGCCAGTCACTCAAGCTTTCTTGCATGATTACTCTCTCACACACAAACACAACTATATAATTTACCAGTTGAAAGTTACCCATCAGTAAGTAGACTCATAAATCACAGGTTGACACACTGCCCGTTGCATGAATGACGTATACAATAAATACGCAGGCCTACAAATTGCTGTAAATTACTAGTTCAAATCATTTAGGTACTTCTCTAAGTGTTTCAAATGGAGTATTTGCCCTTAATTTAAAATATATATGTATAATTGTCCTTTTGATTATAGTAAACTATAATTAAGCTAGGCTCAAATTATATTTGCAAGTGGTTCATCATGCAAAGGGCTTGAGTGTAACTTTATATTAATAAAATGAAGTGTCTGTCATGAGCATTGCGCAATATATACAGCACACAGAGGCCTGACATTTTAAAATTAGTAGCCCCTGTGCACAAATATGCACACCTCAGAGCAGGAATTAAGAACGAAATGTATTAAATACTTGGTCGAAATATATAGAATGAAGAGTTTTTTTTGTCTGTTTGAAGCAAAGAAAAGCGCTATCCGAAGTAACCACGCAATGCATTGAGTAGATACCCCGGTCAACGCCGGGTATTTATGCTAGTATTATACTTTAAACCGTGAATTTAGAAAAGCTTATGCTTTTATGTTAACAGCTATACACGTTATAAAAATGTAGTAGCATTATTTTAGTCATATATACTTAAAATAATATTTTTACTCAAAATCTAAATTTTATTGTCCCGGGCGAAAACTCTTTAGTTGAGAATTTTAAGTAAAATTGAGCAGTGGGGCCGTACTATTATTATACCTAAGCAATTAGATTTCATTGCTAGGTTTAGCGATAGAAGCATGGAAAGTAGACAGTTTATAATCTAGGAATAGTTAAAAGTTAATTGTCCGATGCAATAATTGGGTCTTCCCAGCTAAGTAGCACTACATCTATCCATAATATGGATATCCGTCATGGTGGCGTAGTTAGCTAACGTGTTAGTTTCGTGTTGAGCTAAACTGCCGATGACTAGGAGATCGAGGTTCTAATCTCACTTGGGTGAACTGGGGGTGGTTTTTCCTAAATGGTTTTCCCACTCTCCTCTCACGCAAATGCGGATTCACTTAATCTATAATCAACCTTACCAATTCCTAACCCATTAGCGTAATTAGTTCTTAAGAGTACAATCTGAACGGGTAGTAAAATGTGATGCTAAATAAATAAAATAAATAAGATGAATCAAACACAAATTTAAATTTTAAATTCAAATTGAAATGTTCCACAACAGACACACACAACATATGTTCAGTAAAATATATTGGCATATAAAGGTCCGCACTCCGTTTACCTTGAAAGGGAGTAAGCAGTCTTACCTTGACAGATTACACCAAGGACCAAGCTTTATAAATTAATTCATTGTGGAACAATAAAAGGTAAGCTTGCTTCCTTTAATCGTAAATGCAGTGTATAGACTATGTTTTATTTGGAAAACTAAAGGAATTAAACGCGAGATTATATGGCCTAACTGAGGTATGGGACAGACTGAAGTTTTGGTCGCGTTTGTGTTGCAGCGACCAAAACGACAGTCAACGGCCTAAGGTAGAGGTGGCAGGAAACGCAAGCTTCTGACAAAGTTTTTGGAGTTTTTATAAAATTAAACTTAAAAAAAAAACTTAATAGATCAAATATGGCTTCAGTAGGTATGCTTCGTTTAGTTTTACATCCAAAGTAATCTCAACAGTTCTTGAATCTGTCATGTACATACATCGGGGAATTTGAAAACTACTTTTTTTTAATCTTAATTTAAAAAAGTTTTTGCTCAAATTCCATTGAGTCCATGACAAATATTTAAAAACTGTTGAGATTACTAAAGGAATACAGTCAAACTAAACGTATTTACTGAAACCATATTTTATTTATTTTAGTAAAAAAAACTTGTTTTTTTTAGACTGTGAAAATACTGACCTTATTATCTTGTTCCCCCCCACCCACCACGTTTTTAAAAGTTGAATTGGGTGCATGATTGACAAACTTAGTATCTATAATCGTAAATAATCTGAATATCCGGATAACACACAAATACTTACTAGATGGTTTTAGGGTCAAACCAGGACCTTCTGGTATCGTAGCTGACCTCTAACCACTTAACCACGAGGGAAAGGCATCGGGAAGACAAACACATGTTCCAAGTTCACTACAAGTTTTTAGATAGTAGAAAACACATACCAGTTGCATTTAGTCACCTTGATGAGAACTCTTTCTTTTTTTTGTTGACTTTTAACACATTCCGGTGAAAACCAAAACTCAGTTCATGGTAGTTTATAAGACCACTCCACAGTCTCAAAGGCGTACTAAATACTAACAACGATATATTTGTCGGACTTTATTTAACATTATAAAAGAAAGTTAAAATGAGGACATTCTAATTTATTTAAATAATATTATAATTAATTAGGTTTCTTCAGTAAATATTTACACTGTCTCTTGAAAAAAGCTAAACCAAGTCAGGATTTTACAAGTACCTTGGATGGTAAACAAATACATACATTCTCAAATCTCAAGTAGCTTTGCTAGAAAGTTGCTGCTGTTGATCTCGTTAGAGAGGAGTTAGAAATGGGCAGAGAAAAATCAGACTAGGCTAGAATCAAGGTTAGGGGAAATAAACCCAAATTGGCGTGGAGTGATAGTGCGAAACGTCGATCTTGGTGGTCTTGGGGTAAAGTGCTCACCTCAGGATCCAATATTTGTGGGTTCAAACCCAGAATATGTTGACGAATTTTTCTTGTGCGATAAGAATCCGTAGCACAACTTTCTTCAGAGGCGGAGTAAAGCCGTCGGTTCCATGTCGATTGTGGCGCGTAAAATAACCTTGGTACTTGAAAGGTATGTGTACCTCCCCTAGCAAAATTGGCAGGCCCTTTTGCTTTAGGTCAAAGAAATTCTCATATGCTCATATAATCAATCGGTATAGAAAGTGAACGTTGAATACCTAAGATAAATTAAAAAAAACTTCGCAACCATTTAGGATAATAAAAACTCAGTATGAAACTCAATGAAAACACAATAATTATGATGCAAAAGCTGAAATTATTACTACTAGATAAAAAAATTCCAAATTAAAATTTTGATACAGATATTTACTGTTATCGATAATTTTCTTTCGATCCTAGTATGGTATCGATATTTTCTTTCGATAAGTTTAATGAGTACAGACAGTATCGATACTTTTCTTTCGATACCACATCCCTGGTGATATGTCACCGGTAAACTAGACTAGACGAACTTGACGTTAAGTCCACGTGCCCATCGATGCGTGTATTTTATTGTATAACGTGTTATTGGCGTGACCTCGCCGCAAGGGTGAGAAGCAAAGCTTGGGAATAAACTTCAACCACCAATTTTTTTTAACAGTAACTTGCATTTTGCATACTGCAGTATATGCTTATAGAGTACTAAAAGTTGCATTTAATTGATTTATAATCCTTTGTTCTGTTTAGACAAATAAAATTATAATTGACTAATTTATTGCATAATTTATGCTATTTCTTAATTACTGATACTTATTTCATAGTTATTTTACACTTTAATTTAATTTTGATTCGTTTCGTTCCAGCCCCTCTCCTTGTTTTTGTACTAATAGAGATTTCGGTTATTCGACCAACTATTGGTCCGATTCAGAGTGGTTAATCGTAATTTTACTGTACCTATAATATAATACTAATAATATTATCAAAGTTTGCCGCAAAATGTATGTTTGTATTTTCTAAAAGTATCTCACCACCAAATCCCTACTATATATCTATGAAATGGTGACGGGGCAGCAACACATCAAGCCCTTTCAAGTGACCAACCAATGCAGGGGAGGATGTGTGCGATAGCGACAGTGTATATCTGGGACACACACACGCACACACACATTAAGTGAAATACTACGTGTCTCGTTTTCACATCAAACAGTGAACTCACTGTATAAAGTGTCACTTTACTTGGACCTTTCGGAGGGAAAGTTTTTTTCGATTAGGCTGGCATGGTTTGTATCCATGTGTCCAGCGTCGACGGAGAACTACTTCCAGAAAAGATACATTCCTTGTAATCTGCACATATGTTGACATTTTATTTTTATCTGGGGTCGACGGATTTTTCTTGAGCGATAAAAATCCGTAGCACAACTTATTTCAGAGGGGAAGAAAATCCGTTGCTCCCATGTTAACCTTTCCCGGCATAATGAGAAGGCCCTTTTGTGCTCGCTCATAGAAATTATCGTGTGCTAATCTAATCAGTCGGTTCAGAAAGTGAACGTTCATTAACTTAAATAATTAAATTAACATAAACTTCTCATTTTTTATATCCAGGTCTTGAAGTGAACTTTTTAAACACACGTGTCAGCAGACAACACACAAATGATACTTGATTTTCTAACGAGTGGACATATGGAGCACCTTTAAAAAATAATAACTTTTTTACTGTCAACAAAGATACAATTCTACTATTTAATTAGTGTTATTTTATAGATGTTCATTATATATAGGCCTATCAAAAGTGGCAGCTATAAACACATGAAACAGAGTTTGAGTACGTGAAAGGAGATCTGGTAACTTTTGATAGCTGCCATACATTGGTATAAAAACTGGACTATAAATAAAATAATAATACCACTAGGAGTCGAAGAAAGTTATTCTAGACTTGTGAATCAAGCCCTTTAGTCACTAAAATACGGAAACATATCGTACTTTAATGAATTCATAGAATATTCTGACACCTTAATTCAATTTGTAGTACAGCTGTTCTACTGAACTAAGGGTTCCGGGCTCAATTACCAGCATAGCTAAAAAAATATTCTTGGGGAAATTAGGACTTCCCTTTTCACAGTGATGAATTAGATGACTCGATGCTGTAACTGTTCAAGAAGTATTAATAATAATAATAATAATAATAATAATAATAATAATAATAATAATTACAAAGCGTGGATGTATATATGTGTATTTGTGAACATTTTAAGAAGTCATTTTAAACGAAATGGGGCATTTAAATTTCCAATAGCTATTAATTTATGACTACAGTAGAGACAGGTGACACCATTTAAGGCATCGACGCTATTATAAAGGAAAGCCCTGGAAACACCGACAAAAAGTATCCACTCATGGTCATAAAAATGATATAAATTATGTTAGTTTGTTGCTCTTGTTTTTCCTTTAATATGATTCTTCTCTTTTTCGAGTCGCTGCCAATTTGATTTAACATGATCCACATTGTATTACCCATTCAAGCAACCCATACATTTACACTAATGAGGAATTTAAAATTTAGAGAATATTGATCGGTATTTGTGTGGATAAAGAGTAGAAAAAAACCTTTATGAAAAAAACATATCGATTAATCTGGCCGGAATTTGAACCTTGACCTCTCGGTCACCGGCAAAATGGACAAGGCAAGACTGAAGCCTTAACTGTGTGCCAAATGGGACGTTAGTCACTCATAATATGTTATTTTAGTTGCTATAAATATACTGATTTAACTTTGAATAAGTTGAAAAAAGGTTTTTTCAGGGCCACCTTCGTTTACACTGCCATTTTCGTTTTATCTGTAGCAAATGCCAGTGGTATAGGGTTTAGACTAACATTGAATGTGTGCACTCGAAGGTGATTAAAAATGCAAGCTCCTCAGTAACAGATAATCTATCTTATTGCTATACTGACGCCTTAGGACATGGGACCACTGGTTTGGGCCTCAATTTGTTTAAAGAGCTTACTTACAGTGCTTGAAATTATTATTATTACCACTAATACTACTACTATTACTACTACTACTACTACTACTACTAATACTATTACTAGGCGTTATGACTTACGATAGGTCCATTCCTTTTGTCAGTGAACTTAGACAGCAAATGCTCCATGCCCTCTGCCTCCTCCTTCAGCTCTCAGAATTTTCTTATTTACTTCAAGCCATCTAATTTTGGAATTGCTTCCTTTTCCATGACGATCCTTAACCTAATTTACTTGGTGCAGTAAGCATCCTTTGTCAGCCGACTTCCCAGGTACTTGAAATGATTTGTATTCTCCAACTCTTGGTTTCCAATTTTGATTTTCAGTGGAGCTTCATTTTTTGAAATCCCATCCTTTTTGATTTCTTAATGTTGATTTTCATGCCATATCTTCTCTCTATCTCCACCAGATCTTCCATCATTTACCGCAATTCCTCTTTATTTATTTTTGCCAGCAGTGCTAGAGAATCTGCCTATTTTATTGTGTTGATGATACGTCCTTCTATCCTGAAATTGCCACGTCCCTCTAGGGCTTCCCTGTCCAGCCACTCTCCATACCATTTGAACATACTGGGTGACAAACATCACCCCTGTCTCACCGCTATTCCTATATTTACGCTGTTGATCTCTCCATCCTTCACACGCTGCCCCAAATACAGGTTTGCAATGAGCCTTCTGTTCCTCCAGTTGATGCCGCTATTAAGTATTTCCATCACTTTCTTTCATTTCACTCTATCAAAGGCCTTCTGCCAGTTGATGAAACCAATGTGGTCCTTGATGTCCAGCACTCTTTCTGAAATTATTCTCAGAATATAGATGGCATCATCTGGTTCCTTTTCTGAATCCAAATTGTTCTTCTTCCATCACACTTTACATCTTCTGTTCCACTCACTTGTTGAGTATTCTTGACATTCTTACCCACATGAGAGAAGAGACTGGTGGTCCTCTGGTCACTGCATTTCTTAGCTTGTTTCTTCTTATTTATAACTACCATGGTTAGGCCTACGTATAGAAAGTCCTTGGTCCATTCTTTTGTTTCGTAGATCCTATTTATAAATTTTGTCAGCGCCATTTAATATACAGCAATACAATTACTGCCTTTTAAAGTTAACTTTATAAAACTTTTCTTCAACTCGATCTTTTTATCTTATAGGTCAGCGTTTCCCAACTTAATCTAGTCACAAAACCCTATTATATTTTGTGCAACGTAACGGAACTCCTTGAATATTTTGAGCATATCATAAAAAAAATGCGCCGCACGCAAACAATTGTCATTGTTCAAGGTCAAATATCTATTTTGAAATTAACATTTTTTCCATGGGGAAGGCAACTAAGAAAATATAAAAAAGTTCAACATACATTTTAATGAGCAGATTGTAATATTTTATTTTTTGGCTAATTCTTCTAATATTTGCTTTAATTGTTGTTGACAATATTGGGTAAAAGAAACTTCTTTACATTTGTTTGACAGTTAAGTATCAGAAATAATATTGATCACATTTTCAAAATATACTTTAAAAAACCTGTCTGGTTAATCTTGTACGAATTGATTTCAAAGACAGCCATTACATTTTTCATTCAAGGATGGAAATTATTTATTAATAAAAGTGTGTAAATTGTGAAGATAATTTGCAAAGATGCGATGAATTTCTTCTTTAATTTTAATATTACAGACTTTTCAAGAAAATCTTTAACTGTTGGAAAAAATCCAAATTATTTGTTCCACAGCTACTTACGAGACAGTGAAAATATTTTGTCTCTCACATTAAAAATGTTTACTTTTTCCTTTGACTGATAAAATTAATATAATTCATTTAGTTTTGTGAATATGTAAGCAAGATATGCAATTTAGGATAACCCCAGTGTGTTTGTTAATCGACCAGATAATCTAAATATATGATCCAGAAAATATGCCAACAACTCTTACAGCAATTCAAACATTATAACGATCTTTTATTTTTTCTGGTAACCCTTAATTCTACCTCACGGACCTTCAAGGTTCCGTGAAACCTCATTTGGGAAACGCTGTTCTAAGTATTTTAGAGAATATGTTTTCCACACCAATGCGTAATGTAAATTAGGAATCTAGTTGGAAGAGACTTAAAGAAAATAGATTTGGTCTATATGAATATTGATAGTATTTTATTTATTATTTGTAAGATTGTACATGTATTGAAATTGTCTATAGAAAGTTACAGTTGCAGATCACATCAATTTATTTATTAAGTATTTAAACATAGTTTTAGTTAGGTACTTACATAACCGTCTGAAATGCTCCTTTCTAACTAAATTATATAGTGTGATACGTTAAGATTGACGTCTCCAATTTTCTTTCGACCATAACTAGAGAGAGTTTTCTCCTAGGAACATGGCGGTCACTGTCAAAGAAAGAGCTCCTTGGGACGGTGCTTACAGAAGTTGAATGACAAGTCTAATTCTGATGCAGTCTTAAAAAGCCTTGAGAATACGCATTTCTCTCCATATTTGGATAAACCGACTATCATGGCAGATTATTTAACCATTACTCGAGGCTCTGTATTTATTTACATAAGAAATCTTTTAACAATGTGTAAGTTACAAGTCCAACAAACAATGTTATGAACCCAAGGCAAATCCAAAATAATTTGATATTTGTGTGTAGATTGCTGAATTGATCTAATTAATAAATACATTGCTATTGGTGGATACTTATGCGACAGCTACCAGAACTACTTTAATGTAATTATACATAAGCTAAAACAATTGTTCTATACTTATCAGCTTTTACGGGTAATGCCAATTCCTACTGATGTGAAATAGATTATGGTGGCATAAAGAAAACCATATTTTAACGTGTTACGATTCCTCCATTAGCGTTCTGACTGTAATGAACTACAGTTTGATACAGTTAGGAAGGAACTTCTTTGATAGTTACAAAAGTTACTAAAATATGTTTCATTTATTCATATGTCAAGAAATGTTATCTATATCTCTCAATTCTTGTGAATATTATTAATACCTATACAATAATACCGATGACATAGTAAAATAATATCAATGCTACCCACCTCAGTGACCGCATGGTCTAAGGCGTCACTCTTGTTACAGACTAGACTGATGATGACCGAGAGCTCAACATTTTAATCTCGGTTGGGTGTGCTGAGATTTTTCTAAACAGTTTCCCACTCTCTTTCCACGCAAATGCAGGCACACTTCCTTTAAATCCAGCCTTACTCATCCCTAACTTATTAGTTTAGTTAGTGCATGGTCGTATAGCCTGAACTGTAGCTAGACACGTTGCTAAAAAAAATAAAAAAATCAATGCTTATTACAAAATAAAGTTAGAATTTTTTAAGGGTTTCTTCCTACAAGAATTTGATTACAGTGAATGGAATATAATTATGTGACGCAGGCTAGCTATTTAGTGTTAGGTGTACAATTTTATATCAAGTTAGTAAGTCATGTGACATATGACATTTGTTTGCTAGAAAACGTGACCTTAATTATGCCAATAGAATAAATCCTATGTGTAGTTTGTTTCAGATTAGGTGGAGGTTTTCAACGTGTCTTGCATTGAAATGAAACATGTTAGATATTTTTAACCAATTAGTATTTGGGAAACGACTAGAACACATTTATCACATATTTTTCGTGAAATCTTGGTTCACTTAATCGGGGACAAAGGTCACTGCAAGGTATGGCTACCTACACATTTAAGGACACCGTTCAAATGTCAAATTTTTATAAAAAAAACCTTAAAATAGTATTAAAATACAGACACCGGACTACTGTTCTGTGTTATTTAATTTGGATTTTTTAAAAAATTCTTTTCAGTTTAATTTAGAGATTGTGATGTTTGAGTCAGCTATTTTTGTTAATAGATATGTCTACGTAAGTAATTATTAATAATTAGTTAAATGTTATTAATGACAGTAGTAATTATTCATGTTAATGTAATTAATAACAAAAATACCAAAATAAATCATCACAATTTATTAATATACTTTTATACTTTTAATAAGTGAAGATTTTATATAAGTCTATAAATATATATATAAATATATATAAAAATCTATACATGTATGTATAGGCATATATATATATATATATATGTGTGTGTGTGTGTGTGGGTGTGTGTGTGTGTGTGTGTGAACTGTAATTTGACTAGAGATATATTACAGATTTATCTATCCTCTTGTTTTTTTTTAATTTGAGGTATTTACCATACACTTTAAAAACTTACTGGTTACAACAGCACACGATGTAATCTAGTCTAATTCTAAACATACAGAACAACCAGTCCACCAGCAGTCAATTAATTAATCATGGTGAACGGGGAAACCCCAATTTGACCATTGATACTTTTTTTTTGTTCCGCTGTATGGACATGCACTGAGCCGAGTTGTCTTTCATGTACTTTTCTCCTAGATTTCCCCACTCTCTCTCTCCAATAGAATGCTGGCGAACTTCCTTTAAAATACAACACTTTATCATCCTTCCTTCTCTATGGCGTTAAGCCCGCCATTGAGCTATACTGACAGAGTGACCACCACTGTTGGCGAAGCTAGTGCCAACATTTGCAGATAGAGGGTTTTATGTTCTCATCACAATGACTCCTCCGACCGTTAATCTCAGTTTTATAGACCAGAGCTGCTACTTATTTATTCAGGTATCCCCTCATTTGTCCTCACGAGTATGAGTTTGACCTGGTTATAGACCCACTGTTCACAGAAAAATTATGGAAGCGCTGGCGATGGAACTCGGGACTTTTGGATCTGTAGCCAGGCGCTGTGTGTTTTATATTAAGCATGTACATATCTGAGATTCATTTTACTACAAATGAGAGTACTTAAGCCTATTTATTTTAATAAATCCCATTGAGGGATTAAAGGAGTCAGAAAAACTGGTCAAAAGTAGTTATTAGGTTATTAGCGGATTAATCTCAAGAGTAGGGTTGAGGAAGGCTGTTTCTAAAGTAAGTGCGACCAAGTAAATTGAGGGGTAGAGGGGGAGAGGAGACCATAGTGAACAATCACAAATGGGAAAACTAGTCAAAAAGCACTTGGCTGATAAATTCAAGCTTCGACCTTACCGTCAATGACAATTCAGCCTATTTATATCTTGACGCCTTAAACAGCAGGGCCACTGACGTTGGTGGCAAATGTTTCAAGAACTATTGAAACTATCCCTCCAGACGTCGAAACAACCAAAGAGCAAAAGTTAGGTCGCTTGTGACCCACATCAATCACACCGTTCTAAAGAAAAAAAAAGAATCGTCGTTATTCCACGACTTTGAGAGGTCATTTGGCTCAACGTTCATTTTTGTATACGGTCCAGCGACTCCCTCTCGTTTGTTCTGTTTGGCCTTGTTTCATCTTTGCTCGTGCGAGAAACTAGTTTATTGGCGGAATGTTGCGAAACGAGGTGAATAGATTACCTACTTATGCGGCACGTACAGTTGATTAACTATTAATATTACTAAGCTAAATTTACCGACACTTTAGCGCGTCTACCTGCTCATATTGTCCACGATAAAGGAGTATGTAAAACCGGGGAAATGTCAGGGAATTTTTTCATTTGGTCAAGGAAAATTGTGTATTTGGCATTTTATCTAAACACTGGTTTTTATTAAATTTATGTTCATTTCTTTATGATTGCATTTAAATAATATCAATTTATAACAAATTGAGTATTGTAATATGCACGATTACAATAATTTATGTATATCAAAAATAAAAAACCTAATTTAAATACTATAGTAAATGTATATTAATCCAAGTATGGATTAGCACCTCCCTTTGCCACAAAAAGTCAGGACTTTAATTCAGACTCTGGTCAGATTTATTGAAACTCTACCCACTCACCACACCTATACTAATATTGTTTACTCTCTCTTTTCTTAAACTACTGCACCAAGGAAGTTGAGGAAGAAACTGATGAAACGCTACATTAGGAACATCGCGCTGTTTGGAGCAGAAACTTGGACTCTCAGGAAGATGGACAAGAAATACTTGGAGAGCTATGAAATAGGGTGCTGGAGAAGACTTGAGAAGATCAAATGGACAAACAGCGTGACAAATGAAGAAGTGGATGAGGAGAGAACAATTTTGGATATGATTCTTCGGTACAAAGCAAACTGGATTGGACAAATTCTTATGAGGAACTGTCTTATTCATGATATGGAAGAAAAGGTTGAGGAAAATAGAAGCATAGGAAGAAGGAGGAGTAAAATATTGGATGACTGGAAGGGAAGAAGGAAATTCTGGGACCTGAAGAAAGAGGCAAAGGACAGGGTGCATTGGTGGTTTAAGTTCATTGACAAAATAATGGATCTGTCTGAAGACAGAACACGTAATAATCTATGTTGATCTGTTAGAGTAGTTAGAGTCCATCTTTCTTAGGAAGGGTGATTTAGAAAAAACAAACATATTTTTTCGATTAAAATTGATCCCATTTTATTATATTATCAGTGTTATTTTATAGATATAGGCCTAGATACTATCTATTAAAAGTGGCAGATGCAGCAGATCCCATGATTTGACGTACGTGGAACAGATCTGTTACAGCCGTGTTAAACGTTCTAAAGAAAATATGTTTTTCTTGTATTTAAATTTGGTTATATGTATTTTTCTAAATTATTATTATTTTAGCATCGCATCTTACTACCCACTTGGATGGTACGCTTTTTTACTAATTACGCTAATGGGTTAATAAAGAGGAAGATTGAATTTAGAGGAAGTATACTCTCATTTGCGTGGTGAGAGCGAGAGAGAGAGAGAGGGAGAGATAGAGAGAAAGAGAGAGTGGGAAACCATTTACGAAAAACCATCCTCACTACATCTAATCGGGATTAAGCCACGATATCCCCGTAATATGCAGTTTAGTCTTTTCCAAGAGTAGCACCTTAGACCATGTGGCCATCAAACCGGATTGGTTATTAAATTGTTTGAAAATGGAAGAGGGTAGGCCTACTTTCAATTTTTTGTTTAATTTCTCTATAGTTAGCTTGGGGAAAATAGTATAAGAACAAATAACATTGCACGTGTACAGAAAGCTAGAATTGGATTTGTACCTATTCATTCTCAGAGGTTTATGTGCGAATTGATTGATGTCCGTTCTTTCTTCTGGCTGCGCCTAGAATATGTAAAGTGCTCCATTTTTACAAGCCAATTAATTACAAATTACATTTCTCTTTCATCCAACGAACAAACAGATCTCGATTTATGTAGACACATTACCCACATCGGAGGCCATATTATTCTAAAGCATTATACTCTCTCTGTTCTTATTTCGTCGTTGACTGGAAGACCGGGTTTAGAATTCCCAGACGGGTATATTGAGAGAAGAATAGAACTTTCATTGTGATTTTCCCATTCTATTTCGACCTTTATGCGGGAAATTAATGTTACTAAACAAACATTTTCGCTCGCTTTAGATCTTGTACTCGGTAGTATATGTTCAAATATTTTGGCCACGTCTGTCTGAATCCACCGAATTTCTTTGGAACTAAATGATCCGGTGTAAGATTAAGCAAGATTTGAACTAATGACTCCACATCCGTCCACACTTGTTCCCATGTCAAGCTGGAAACATTTAAATTTACTGGTGATGAATAGAGTAAAGTTCGAATTTTGGCCGAGTAGGCCTCCACTGCTTTTTTCCTCCACTTGTTATGTAGCACTGTGGCTTTCACAGCATTCTCCGTGCTCATGCTTGTGAACTTAATCTAAACTACCCTCTCCATCCCCACCCCTTAAATTACGGAAGCTATTGTCTTAAACTCAATATTTAAAAAAAAATCATGCCTACCCGAATAGGTAATTTAATTCCTGAATATATTTTGAAGGATGAATTAATGTTTCGCTATGGACGGAAACCCTTAAAACATAATTATAAACATAATAAAGGCAGAGTAGTTAAATAAATGTTTACGATAGTAATTGTTTAATTGTCAAAATCGCCACAATATCTCAAATGTGACTATTAAAGAACACATTGCTTTATTAAAGCTGATCTAGTATATTTTTTATTTATATATGACAAACGACCGCCTATGTGGTTTATTGGTCAGAGTTCCTGGCTATAGATCCAGAGGTCCCGGGTTTGATTCCCAGCGCTTCCTGATTATCTGTGAAGGAGTAGGCCTGAAACGGGGTCAAACTCAGCCTCGTATGGACAAATGAGGAGCTACAACAATAGATGAGTAGCGGCTTCGATCTAGAAAACTGAGATTTAGGGCCGAAGGGTTCATTGTACTGACCACATGACACCCTCTATCCACGAATGTTGGCACTATCTTGGCCGGCCAAAATATGGCGGCCGCTCGGTCGGTATATCTCGCTTGCGGGATGATGCCATGTTTTTTTTTAATGATAGTGATGTAGTCTTAAATAATCTATTGAAGAGTGCCGAAATCAACGAGAGTCTGGGTGTGTGCAAGAATATTTTTAAGCATGGATTGTTTAAAGGGAGATTTCAAATCTCAAAATTATGCTTGCCATATCGTAGCTTCCTTCACCCCCCTCAACGAAGGATGGCAATAGAAAATGTAGGTAAACAATGGGAAGTAGGCAGTATGATAGCCTTATTTTTTATGTTCTAATAAGAATCAAATTATAGCAATGAATAATATATTTAATAACTTTTGTAGTAAATTAATATGTGCGTAGTGGATAGTCCTTACCAGTGAGTAAGGGTTGGACCTGCTTCAGTGGCCTCATGGTCTAAGGCGTCACTCTTGTAACAGACTAGACTGCATATGACGGGGAGATTGGGGTTCAAATCCCGGTCGGGTAGACTGAGGGTTGTTTTTACTAAAGGATTTTCCCTCTCCATCCACGCCAATGTAAGTACCCTTCCTCTAAATTCAACCTTCCTCATTCCTTACACATTAATAGCGTAATTAGTAGGCCTACATATGCGTATGACCCAATCGGGTAAAAATAAAACGTGGGTGAGAAAAAAGTGTGTGGGGGGTGGGGGGTGGAGGACTATAAGAATCGTAGGAATAAAAAAAAGATGGCGTCCGGCCTAGTTAACCCCCGACAATAATACATTATCTTTTCCATCGTGTCTTACTACCAGCCGGGCTAATATGTAGGCTACTTTAGTTACGTAGTGGGGTAGGGAATAGTGAAGGTAGAATTTAAATAAAATGCATAGTTATTCGCATGAAGGAATAGTGGAACAACACTTGGGGAAAAATCACACTCAGTTCACCCAGCTGGGATTTTATCTCCAAGCTCCTCGCTACCGTTAAACCAGACTAGAGATGCCTGCCATTTAATACACGGCCGCACCTATGCGGCTGACTGCACTAATGTTCTCATAAAAGTGTCATTCTGTCTAAGAGGAGCTGTAGTTTATCTTTATTAACATATTTGTGCTTCAGAGTGACATCAATTTCTCGGTGAAAACTTCTCTAAATAGTTGGTTTCCTCCATGGTCGCCCAAGCACATAGTTTGCTACAGGACAGTTGTTGTGTCTACCGGGCTTTTTGAGTCAAGTCACGGTATTTTTCCTTTGCTCAAGTTGGTAGCGCGTGTCTCACTAAATCTAGGTTCCAGGGTTTGATACCCGATAAGACCAATGCATTTATATTTGGCTTAAATTAGGATTAATCGTTTCACAGTGATGAATGGTTGAACAAGGAGACTGGAAATTATGTCTGTTTTCTTAAAGCCAGTTTGTAAGTAATTTGTTGATATCAGTTAGTTTAGAAAGTGAATATTCCTCGAATGTTAGTTGGTGACCTGGTGGTCTAGGGGTAAGGTGCCAGACTTCTGTGCTGGGGTCCGGGGTTCAATCCTCGGTCCCGGCACAGATTTATCTGATTACCAAACCCTTCCTTCCCCTCTGACAAGAAATCTTGTGAATGTGCTGAGTGCCAGGCCTCCACCGTGGTTCAGATTCCACATTAAACTATAGGTCCTCTATTTCATCTCACTATGACCCTACCATTACACATGAGCGTAAGTGCGTATAACCCGAACGGGTAGTAAAACGCGGTGCTAATAATAATAATAATAAATAATAATCTAATGTTTGTTTGTTTGTTTGTTTGTGAGCTATTTTTTGTTTTGTAAACGTCAATTTTAATACATGGAACAAAGAACATATAGAATATAATGGAAAACATCAGCCCCGAAGGGCTCTCAAACTCCAGCTTTACATAGAACAATTAACATAAAACACATTAACGAACAATTATGGTGCCTTCCCCTAATGTTAGTCACTATTTACGGGACACGACACAGGTGGTCGAGCGAACAAGTGCGTCAGTATGATCCGGGTTGGAATTCAGGCTAGATGGGCAATATTAGAACACAATTATTCTATTAATATATGGTGTGTTATTAGTGGCTTATTTTAGTTTTATTCTGTGACAAACACAGCAGCTATAACCCAAACCACGAATTTAGCACGTAGATAATATACCCTATAGACCATATCTTAAAATTTTGTCGATACAGAAGCAACGAACTATTATTATGGTGTTTTCTAAGAGACAATAACTTAAACTATGTATAACTAGCAACCAGCGGCCGGCACTGCTCTCACAATAGACTATACTGTCGGAGACGGGGTCCCTGTCTCCTGCAGTCTAGTCTTCTGCGAAAATAGCGTGTTAAAGCTGTCACAGGGAGATTGAGGTTTGATCCTTGTCTGGTGCACTGAGGGGGGTTCTCCTACATTGTTTTCCATTCTCCCTCCACGCATATATGGGTACACTTCCTCTAAATCAAAACCTTCCTAATATTTAACACATTAATGTAACTAGTACATCCCGAACAGATAGTAAGACGTAGCACTAAAATAAAAAACCAGCAAATATAAATAAGCGTGTATAGGCATATAATATATTATGTATAGGCCTATACCACAAATTTACCACTCAGATTATTAGATAGTCATATATATATATATATAATCTACTTGGTATATATCTATTGTATATATTTATACATACAATATATATAAATATATAAATATAAATAAAATCTTTATCATGGTGTGTCTATAAGGAGTGCCAATTCCTTAGGGGTTAGGACTAGGTGGAGGAGGTAGTACAAATAACACGGAAGTACGTAGACTAATATTATTTTATAGTCTATTTAACTGCGATTCTTGAGCGCATAACTTTTGCCGAATAAAAAGCGTGAAGTGTATCGGATGACGGTTGGACATTCGACAGAGGTACGGACGTCTGACGTAACGTCGTATCGCATTGCGATGACGGCGCGGCGGTGACCGAGCGCTCTCGTGTCCGCTCGGCTGGGTCTCGGGGTCTGGAAATGGAGAAAGCATGACGTGTAGACGTTTTCACGCATCGAGGGACACATAGATTTCGGGGAGAAATGAGCTCTATCGCGGATAGCCAACTGTCACTGCCCCGTTTCTAATGATTAACTAGATTTTGATTGGGATATTTTAACGGGTGCATTACACAAGAAGGAGAACCCGCGGTGGGCATGCGGACAAAGATGTTTGTCTTGTTAAGTCTTGTATGTTGGAGACGAGGAGATTGGACGAGGAATTACAGCCGGATGTACTGAAATGTTTATTTTTCCTTCAAATTATTTTCCACTCTTCCACCATGCAAATGCTTGTACATTTAATCTACATCAACCTTCCTAAATTCTTCTCTCCATTAGTATAAATATGTGAACAGTTCGTGGGATAACAACATGAATGTGAATTACAAAAGAAAAACCTTTAATCTCTCACAAGTTTTCATTCTAACTTTGTTCATTTAAATCAGTGATTCCCAACTTTTTACAGTTAACTCCTCCCTTGATAATCAAATTTCCATCCCCCCCACAGTATTTGTTGAGATATTTATAAACACAGTTTCTAAACCTTTTGTTTTGTTTTTCACATTCCCGGCACAGATTTATCTGATTACCAAACCCTTCCTTCACCTCTGACAAGACATCTTGTGAATGTGGGGAATGCCAGGCCTCCAGGCCTCCACCGTGGTTCGGATTCCACGTTAAACTGTAGGTCCTTAATTTCATCTCACAATCACCCTACCATTTCACATTAGCGTAAATGCGTATAACACGAACGGTTAGTAAGACGCGGTTCTAATAATAATAATAATAATAATGTTTTTCACATCTTTAATTTATTCAAAAATCAATATGGTCCTGCCAGCATAGTGGTAACCAGAAAAATTACAAAATTAGTGTAATGGCTGGCATTGTTTTGTTTTCACAAGTTCTTGAATATTGGGCCACACCACAAATCAATTTCTACTTCAAGTTGACAACGCTGTTTAGTTTTTATGAGAGTCGAAGTCGAAAACTCGGTGGTGTTGCACGTGGCCGCAATGGTATCTGAGGGGAGGGTAGAGTGGTTAATTGGGGCGGGGGGAGGCAGTCTGAGTCTTTTGAATTTGAAAATAAACATGTGCATGCTTACGAGCGTCTTAAATTTGGCTGGTCACATAATATATGTATTATTTATTACAACTGGTCAGCAATATTCCCAATACCGCAAGAAAAAATTATCTTAGGTATTTTGTAAAAGGGAATGAAATAAAAAATGTATTAAATCCTTAGATAATTTTTAGTTTTATTGTGCTAATAATCGTTCCATGTCACCCTTCTCCGCTTAGGTTGAGAACCATTTATTTAAATAGTATGCATGCTATTTTAAAAATAAAAAATAGTCAAATGTTGCATAAAATTAAACTTGCCTATTTTTTGGTAGGCTAAACATAAGCCATATGGAAGGATAAACTGGATATTATATGCCATATTTTAAATAAATGAAATGCTGTGTATATTATTAGTATAAATATATTTTTAAATTTTCTTCTTATTAAAGCTACGCTTAATTTTTTTTAAATATTATTGCTACGAAACTAATTCACTGTAACCCTGAAATAATATTTTCATTTTAGTTTTACAACTCATTAGCTATCTAAGTTTCATCAATAAAGCCTTAAAACGTCAATAAATAATTTTAATGTCGTTTACACATAGTTAATATAATTACGGTTAATATAGAAAACACAATAGAAATTTAACAATAAAATACATATATCAGCATCGGTAGGCACGAGATATAAAATTTAAAACTCCTCAGGTCTGGTTTGATGGTGATGAGGCGGTCAGGGTGTAAATTCAGGTTGGGTGAATTGGGAGTGTTTTTCCATCATTTATTTCCCACTCTCCTTCTCCGAAAATGCGGGTTGATTTCTTCTAAATTATACCTTTATAATCCTTAGCCCGTCAGTGTAAATATTCGGACAGTCCGGGTGGATGGTAAGAGCCAGAGGAAAAATGAAACTTCCTGGCACTTGTCGTAAAAGTTTTTACTATCTCTTTACATCCTGGGAATTAAGTTATAGATTCTTCACTAAACTGCATCGCTTGATACCCTCCGGCTGGGTGACTTGCAATTAGAATGCATTCGTGTCATGACCTTGGCCTAGAGCAAGCGCGTAGACATAACAGTTGTTTATCTCGAGTAAAGGCTATCTGAAATAGTAATTATTTATACAAGCTCAACATTAATCTTACCTTCATAATATATTAATGCTTGCTGGTTAGTGAATTGGCCTTTATATGTTATATAATCATGTATTTTAAAAAAAATCAACGGTTTGTTTTCTGTAAATCTTTTCCTTTCCAGTCGTATGTCGATTAAGGTGACCTCCGAAGGTGACATAGAGGTTAACCTTGCATTTGACTTGTTGCTAGAAATGCAATGTTTCACCCTACCATACAGCGTGTCCAAAAGGTTTGGTAATCAACATCTAGAATATACTTTGTAGGAGCATAAAATATAATTAAGTCATTGTTTCTGTTGTCTGAATGTGTAGTTCGTAAACCAAGTCTTAAAATTTGGTTTATATATTTAGCTCATATTAGGTGATCTGTATAATTATAGGGTAGGGAAGGGGGCTGATGTCCAATCCTTTTATCTAGCTTCACCAATGTTATGTTTGTGGTAATGAAACGACAGGACAAGATATATTTCAAACAACATATTCATTTATATATGTTTTTAAAGTGTATTA
This sequence comes from Timema shepardi, assembly GCA_902151425.1. Classification (NCBI taxonomy): domain Eukaryota; kingdom Metazoa; phylum Arthropoda; class Insecta; order Phasmatodea; family Timematidae; genus Timema; species Timema shepardi. Next base: position 54,578 of record CABFVX010000558.1, read on the forward strand.
ATGTTCTCAATATTTCAAGAGCAATTAAATTATATAAAGTACATATATGGAACAACTGACGTGTGTGTGTGGTCTTGTTGAACTAAAGTTATATATATATATATAAAAGTATATAATATATATATATATATACATACATACATACATACATACATACATACATACATACATACATACATACATACATACATACATACATACAATACATACATTACTACATACCATAAAAACACCTGCGTTTCCAAGTTTAAGTAAGTTTGTTTATTCTAACGTATCCTGACTTTATTCATAAACATACTCCCCCATTCCTTTATGGTATCTAGAGATTTTAGTCTGAAGCTCGAATTTAAAATACTCAGCTGTAAAACCACAAACAATATTTTAAAGTAAATCTATAAAGTTCAAGTTAGCTATATATTAAACACATGTGATTTACACAAGAGTAATGTTATTGAAATGTTAGCTTTGAATTGTTTGAGTTCCTAAATTCCACATTAAGTTAAAAAAATCTTAAGAGATTTACTGTATTGTAAAAGAGTAGAGCTCCACGCAAATGCTTATACCTTTGAATTAATCAATAATCGGTCAGTAGTGTGATTATTTTTAAAAGTTAAACCAATTTATTATGTATATGCAAATTTTATTTTCAACTGCAAAAAGTGCGTGGTGCAAACAAATATTTTTTCCTGCTCAAAAGAAAGTGCTGTTTTCTATTTATTTTAGTGACACTATGACTTACCAGAGGTTGTATTTTTAATATGGTTATTTCATTGAAACTGGATCAATCTTAAAACTCAACAAAAACTGATTTTATATTTTCATATTGGTCTTATCAAATGCGCATTAGTTTGTTTTCCAACTTAAAGCTTACCTGCACCATTGGTCATGTGGTTTAATTCGTCAATATCGCCATATACTGTATTGAAAATAGTGGAAAGGTAGATGTTTGAATCTCGACTAATTGCACTTTTTTTTAAGAAATCTCTCAACGCTGACACGAGTGAAATTTCTATAAAACCACCCCCATTAATCCCACACATTAGATTAAGTCATTAATAACCATGGTGATAAACTTACCAATATAAAAATTTTACGCAAAAATATGATCCATTATCCTTAACCAGAAGGCATTAAAATAATTACCTAATATACCTTCCAAGGAAATAAAACCTCCCCAAGGCTTCCAGAAGATCAAATAGCTATTTGATGCCATAAAGTAGAAACTAAAACTAACTTGTGTGGCGGAAAATGATGTTTAACACTTTGCCCCTTTACTTAATTTGGGGTTAGTTTATGTGTGCACGTGGAAATTGTGCGTCATCAAGCCAATTATATCCACGTAAAAAACAAGTTACAGCTTTTTGGTGTAGGTCTATACATTATCTTTGGTTGTTTTTTTTTTAGGATGCTCAAAGAATACCTACGGAAGATAAATAATCTCAATATTTTCTTGTCTTGTTACCGTAACCACATTACGATAAAATCTAATTCCAGCTCCAGTCTATTTATCATCGAAGTGTGGTGAGGTTATCTCAATGCTCCAAGGTGGAGCTTTGCTTTTATTTGGTGTTGAGGTTTGTAAACAGCTTCGTGGTTTTCATGAGTGTGTTTTGGGGAAGAGGGGGGGAATATATAGACGAGGGGACCTAAGCAAATCATCTCAGTGGGAGTCTGAAATTTATTACTTGCAGATATAGCCACGAGGGTTGATCTTGAGGCCGGTTACCAATCAAGACGGGAGGAACCATCTTTTGTATCTGTTGAAAACTTTCTGTTTATGAAGCCATCACATCTCTCTTGGAATCACGATGTCATCCTGCGGTACATGCCCCTCATTGTCCTCTTACATCTCAACGTGACGTTGCTACAGTCCCATTTTTATAGGAAGATCCTTTTAGAAAATACAAACATATTATATTGCGGGCAAACTTAATAGCATGATAGTATTATTATTATTGTTATTTTTAGCTATTAATATTATTTTTACGGGTAGTAAGACGTGGTGCTAAATAAATAAATAGATAGTATCTTTCGTCAACCTCTCAGTAGTCTTGGAGTGGGGTGCTCGCCTCCAGGACTGTGGAGTGGGAGTAGGTAAAATATATATCCATTCCGACTCTGGCCTCAAAATAAAAACTTATAATAAATAACACTGTTTCAGTCTTTTATTTATTACTTAGTATCAAAATTTGTAATTTGTAAATTTATCCAAATATAAATTCACAATGCCAAAAAACTTCCCCATAAGTAATCTATATTGGAGCATTTTACTTCAGTTAATTTTATATTATTACTAGTTAATATTATATTTTAGTCATTTATGAAGGAGTTGGAATCGAAGGCTTGACGTATTGACTCCTTAGCCCTGCTTACCTCAGGACCCGATGTTCATTGGGTTCGAGCCCAGCAGAGGTTGAGGGATTTTACTTGAACGGTAAAAATCCGTAACACAACTTACTTTGGAGGGGAAGTATACCGTCGGTCCCATGTCAATTATGGCATGTAAAATAACCTTGAAAGGTATGTGAAAATACCTTTCCCGGCAAAATTGGTAGGCCTTTTAGCTCTCGCCCATAGAAATTCTCGTGCGCTGATATAATCAGTCGGTTCAGAAAGTGCACGTTAAATACCCGAAATAATTAAATAATATCTTTCAGTGACAGCTGCAGTTAACATGTAAGCGGTAAAGTAGATCAAATCACTTTATAGCAGTAATATAAGGCTCTTCTTATAAAATTTGGTTTGTCTACCATCATTAGGGCTATAATAACACCTTATCCGTGTAATATGTGTCTCTTTTGACTGCTCGTTCTGAAGTGACATATAAAGTGAGTTGGAGTAGTGGTGTTTTTTAAATATTATATTTACTAAGAATCTAAATAGCTTTCAAAATTGTTTTTACAATCTGTTTTATTGTAAACAGGCAACTTAATAGATAGTAAGAGCACTTTGTCATAAGTAAACGAGGAGGAAACCTTTTGCATTCTATTCGGAATTAGGGCAGGGGTAGAGCAAGCTGATTCAAAAAGCATACGGCACATTCTATACAATTATGACGGAATCTAAACAGAGTATTCATCTAAATAAGTGTTTCTAATTTACTAGACTAAAGCTAGTGTCCACTTCCCCACAATCACCATCTTTAATTGTTATCAGGTACGTGCGTTAAATTGGTTGGAAGGAATAGCGAGTTAAAGCCACTATTTTTGGATTGAAAAAATATTTTTTCTAAATAAATTGTGCTTATTAAATACGTTTTTTCATTTTAATATATTGATTTAATTATTGGTTATAAATATAATGGTTAGGATTTTAATAAGACACGTTTTAAAAGGATTACATTTTTTCATCATTTTTTCATCAAGACAAATATGTAGAAAAAAATAAACTAAACGCTTCTAATACAGCAATATTTTATTTTATTTATTGTGTCCAGAAAGTAGAATTGGTTATAAAAACGGTAAAAATATAACTTAGAGCTTCTTTCCATCCTAAAATGTTTTTTTAACATTTCGCTACTATAAATGTAGTAACGTAGTTCTAAATATACGGTATTTGTCCCAAATGTTTACATGTTTAAACTCCAATTTGCGTTTTTAAATATTGACCATATTTTAATATTTCTCTAGCAGTATAATAGTTTCAACTCTATGTTTTACTTCTATTAAAGTGGCTTGGAATAAAACAGGACTGTTTACTCTCTCAAATACTTTATTTGACGTGTAATGAAGATATCATCATTTGTAAGCTATTTATATGCAAGAAACCACAATTCTTGATGGTGTAGTGTGCTAATTTGCTATAAGCATCAGCGTAGTCTTCTTTTTTGGTAAGATAAAATATGTACGCCTTTAAGTTCACAATTGTTAACGTATTTAAATGTTGAAGTGTTCTATATACCCTTTCACTTAATTATTTACGATCAAGGTTTGAATGTTTTCAACTTATATTTTGTTTCGTTACCCAAAATTTATGTGCTAATTTGTACATCCAACCCATTTTCCCGAATATTAATCGAAGCATTTCTCAAACCCACGCTGTAATTTATATTTTTAAACAAATTGTTTTATTAAAGGCAAACATTTAACGCCTCTTCCTCTGGGGGCTATTCCAATTCCCAACCCTTAAGAACTCATCACATGGCCGATTAATCGGGCTATAATATGTTTTTAAAAAACTCGTCTTTTTATTCGTTCGGGTTATACACATATACACTAACTACGCTAATGTGTTGGGGATCAGGAAGATTTAATTTAAAGGAAGTCTACCCACATTTGCGGGGAGGAAGAGTAAAAGAACATGGAGGAGAAAAAACCTTAGCACACTCGACTGGGGTTCGAATCCCGATCTCCCCGTGCTAGACAGTATAGTCAATTGCAAGCGTAACGTTTTAGACTATGCGGCCTTGGAATCGGGTTATTAGATATTAGATCCCGCTCGAACAAATATGTCATTGAAGTGGTTTTTTCTTGCAATCTTCACATGATAATTATAAAATTAGTGTCACTTTAATATATTTTTAGTTTCAAAATAATTATTTTAAAATTTGTAGTATTTTTAAAGTATCATCAAACAGTTTCACTGGTTTCAATTCTTCTGTTTTCTAAAGTAGAATACAGAAAATTACTCCAGATGTGACGTCTAGTCCAAGCTGTATTATACACCTAGGTTGGGGTGAGATAGTCTCTTAATGAAATTATTAAAAAGTTTTGTATTAAATTTATAAAAAAATATATATCAAACTAGGGTTTTTAGTACTTACTTAAACCGACGGTTTTACTAGTCATGAAGATAGCATTTCTTTAAATACATCGACACTAACGTTTTGTTAATAGCTACGTTAGATGCAAGAGCAATATTTACGGTTTAATCTAATAGGTAAGGTTGAGGTATGTTGCTTAAAGGAAGTGATAGCACATTAACACGAAGAGGGGATGGGAAACCAAAGGGAATGTGTGTAAAACCAACCTCACTGCATTCAACCGAGATTCGAAGCTAAACACCCCCTAACCAGCATTGACTTTATATATCTATAAAATTAATTCCAGTGGCTGGCCTGGATCTAGAGTCAATGTCCTCTAGTTTTGTTGAAGGAAATCAGCCTCAGCGATGTTAGAAGATTTCAATAACTACTTTCGAATGGAGGAAAGTACCTTTAAAAAACTGATACAGATGATTGAACCGTTTTTGAAAAGGGAGGTCACAAATATGAGAGAAAGTATAACTGTTAAGGAGATATTAGCCTTAACACTGAGATACTTGGCCCTGGAAGAAATTTTGAAGACTTGAAGTTTTTTGTCATCATGTCACCAGTAACTATCAGCGCAGCTGTAGTCGAAGCGTATGAAACGCTTATATATGTCCTACAAGACTACATGAAGATAAGTTTTCATAGTTGTTATTAATTTTTTCATTTTATTTTTTATATATAGGTAATACTATTGAAAATATCCCCTCGACTTTCCAGTATTGATGCCCGAAAAACATAAAATCCGGATTTGCTTCAATACTCCATCAATATCGAACGTCAATCCAGTTTTTCACCTTGCACGATCAATATTATTGACAATATGAAAATGTATTGTCAATAATATTGATCGTGTAAGTCCTGTTTTAAGGTGGAATGGCAGGAGACGTGAGAAAATGACAGTGTTTCTGCAGTTCTTAGGACAAAATATTTTTCGGCCAAAATAAATAAACTATTACTCCAGTTCAAACATAGGGTTTAATTTTCTTCACAAGGTGATATAAACAGTTCCTGAATATCCATCATGAGCATAACGACATTACCTAAAAACATTTTAAATTAAGAGAAAAAGTTGTAATTAAATTCCAAAGCACCCTTAACAGATATTCAAGACATTTTGAGGTAACCATGCGAAGAAAATTAAATTCTCTCTCTATACTGTAGCAATATTTTATTTATTTTGAAAAAAAAAAGTTTTGCGATAAAAACCGCAATAACACTGGCCTTTTGTCGCGTCCCCTCCCACCCCACTTTAAGGAACGTAAGCTAAACACGTATTGACTGAAACCGTTTTGGAACTTAGTACACTTTTAATTTCAATCTTTCGGAAAAGGTTTCATTCAAATGACTTGAGGTTAGCGAACGAACTGTAACCGTAACGCCAAGCAAGATACGTCTAAATTAAATGTTTCTAGTTAAGAATTAATTTGTTTCTCGTTTAGTGGACGCAAATAACCCGTGTGCTTCACATAATGCTTTTCTTACAAAGATAGGAAATCTTATTTTTACGGCTATAAAAGCTATATTTCAAAATTTTGAGGATGAATTTAAAAAAATAATCCTTTGTAATGTTTGTTTACTTACCTAGGTGGAACATAGCGATGGGCTATTGTCTGATTTTAAAGCTTAAGTGGAACCAGTTTTGGTGGTGAAACAATAACAGAAAGAAAGGAGTTCCTTAAAAGAACAGTTTTTTTAATGTGTTAAGGCTTTTTACTGACAAAGCTTCAGTTTCCCAAAGTTTGAATATGGAATTTACTAGAGGAAAGTTATGTCTGTCTAGAGACAATACAAAAGCCTATCTGTTCAAATATCACTAACTCAATACAAATAACTATGTGTCGAAAACGACGAAAAGGATATTATAATATTATAACATTAGATTATAGCATTAGAATGGACTTGAATGAGATAGGGTGTAATGAGGTGGACCGGTTAGAACTAGCACAAGGTAGGGATAGATGGCGAAGTTTTTTAAGTGCGGCAATTAACTTCTGAGTTCCTAGTGCCATAAATTAAGTATTATCAATTTCTATATAGTTATATTTTATACATAAAATACTATAATCACTAAAAATATTTTATTTTGTTATGGCAAAAATCTATTCTAAATTTAATTGTAAGGTTTGTCATATTCTCAACTGTTAATCAATAGGACTGTGACCATAGAAGACGTTAACTTTAGATAATTTTACATTTTTTAAGTACCTTTCTCTAATAATTAGTGTAAATAAAAATTCATTCTTAAATCGCGAATGTCTTAGGCGTACTCGTTATTCCTAAAACTATAACATGATGGTATCACAGCCAGAATATTATAGGTACACTCCTTACAAATAACTCACAGTTTTTAAAAATAATCTGACATCTTACAGTTATGAAATATTTAAGCACAATGGTAGGTTAAGACTTAGTGGGCCAATTAAGGAGCTCATTAAGTTGATCCGATTTATTGATGGGCGATTATTACTCATTAGTCAGAACATACCTCCAGGTTATACTGTTATGACTAGAAAAGGGTTGACGAAGAATTGAGACATGCTAGCTTGCTAGAAGGCTATTATGATATTTATTAACCAATTAGTGGATCCCAATTTCGTTTGGACAGGGAAGGGAGAACGGAATATTTTATAAGTTGTAATAAAGGAAGTTGTGCAATATAGACATGAATAGTAATACATGACATTGGCGATTACCACGGTTGTAAAAGGTTTGGGGGAACTACCTTGCTTTATGGATCACAGCTTCCAAACAAGTTACAATGATTTACTTGGGTCGTTGGTTACGTCCACGCAGAGCGCGTAAGGTCTTGTACAACACCGAAATTAGGCCATTTTGATCTTGGGAAGTAATCAAATAAGGGCGTGTATAGGGAAACTACTTGTGTTAACATTATGATTCGGCTACTACTTTAATTAGGTTTTTAATCGCTAACACTCCAATGAAAAACACACACACACGCACACACATATATACATTTTTGGGATATATAATATAATATATACATATTTGGGGTATATATACCAAATATGTATTTAAACATTAAGAATACTTATACATTTTTAATTATTTTAATAATATGATTACATTTAATTAATATTATTTTTTCTTGTTTATTTATAATAATACATAGTATTTTTATAGCTATCAAAGGAAGATTACTTTTATTAAAGTTAATTATGTTGGCCATTATTTGTGCTTTGTTATTTTTCTCTATACATATTGAAAAATAGCACCCGGACACGTGAACATATTCTGAGAGTTTTGGCTTCTTTTTCAATAGGCCTACGTTTAAAACAAAGGCCGTTAGCTGATTAATTTAAAGGGTAGGTAAGAAAAGGGTACTAATAGAAAATATACTCACATTAGTTTGAAAAGGGGCTGGGAAAACAAAACTGACACGTCACACGAGGAATATCACCCTGTAGAAATTCAAACCCAGGCTTATCCCCTCTCCCCCCTTTCCCGTGTCAACGATAATCAGGATATATACGATTCTAATATCTTAGGGCCATCCACCACTGTGGATTTTGCCACTCATGATACTTTGGTTTATCTCTATCAATGGGGCCGTGGGAGGGAGGGGGTATCCGTTCGATTACCATAGTTTTAAAAAGGTCTGGTGTGCAAGAATAGTTTTATTTGCTCGTATGAAATATAAGTTTGTTACAAATGTATTGTTTCTAAAAGCATTATTATACATTTTATGGATGTGCGCCACGTAATACTACTATCTGTTAGGGTTATTCGCATTTCTACACTTAATAAGGTAGTGGAGATAGGATTAAGGAAAGTTCCTCCGCATATGCGGGAAAGGGAGCGTGTAAAATATTTTAGTAAATAAACCTCCTCAACACACCTGAATGAGATTAAAACCCCAATTTCCCCGTCAACGACAATACATTATATTTCGAGATGAAGCTTCAGATCGGTTGACCTCACTAGAATTTTCAAAAAAGTCATTATCTTAAGATTACTGAGCTACAAGTGGGCCGCCACCAAATCCAGCCATAGGCGTAACTAGAGTATGGGGGGTCATTACCGGGTGTCTGGGGGATCTGCAGTTGGAAGTAAAAACGTATTTGATAAGTACAAAAGTTAACCTATATTCTCCCGAACTGTCATTGTCGTCTGTAATTGTCTGTCATAAGTTGACGACTGACGAGCCACTTTACCTTGTCGTGGTGATGGCTGGTGGCGGGGTGCAAACTGTTGGCAATAGTTGGACAAATCAGCTTACGCTTTGAAAAAAATCTGGTGGTTACCACGTATTTTTGAAGGACTTTATATTTATTCTGTAAATGAAGGTTGGTTTATTTTTTATCACAAATAATTACCAAAATGTATGCGTATTTCCTTAAATACACAAGGGGTGCATAAAATCTGACTAAGGGCAGCATGCGGCCCACGGGCCGTATTGTGGGAATCACTGCTTTAGATTAATGAGACCTACGATATGGGTGATAGATTCGTTCAATGAAGATGATTAATTCTAACTGATAGTATATTTAATATAAACAGCACGATCACTCTTTTGGTCACAACGTAACACAGGTATGCATTTGCAAGTCTTATTCCCATGATGTCTGGCGAGACGAATTAATGGCCGCAATAAATATTTGATTTCGTGAGTGTGACATCAGCACAGATAGTTAATTGACCCGGTCCTGGATCGCCTTGATCTTGGTGCGGACTTAGGGAAGGAGCAAGTTCCAGTCTAGATACCGAACTTGACATTGACGACGACGAAGAACATGCGTGGCGCTTGCATGTGTGCATACAAACACTTTTGGACCGGCGAGTGGTCCTGAACAACTGGTTTCGGTGGCCTCACCGACAGAAGGCCGCAGGAAATAAATGACTGAAGCGACAAAATTCCATTTATGGAAAATAATAGTTGGGGAAGGTGGTGGGCTATTACCAATTAATTTAATTTAATTCGGTGATTCTCATTCTTTCTGCCAAGGCGGCACACTTTTATCAGTTTTATGCCTATCTCCCATATATTTCACCGGCTCTCTGGCATGAAAATTCCGTAAGTTTAGGTGATAAAGAGTTTAAAAAAAATCATCAGTAGAAGACGTTCTTAAAATAATACTCTTTAGTGATTAAATATTCACCATATAAATAATGAATTGGTAATAATTAAAACAAGAATAGTTTTGGTACGATATTTATCAACTTAAATTCCCTCAGATTTTCGAGGCACCCCTAGGAGACCGTCGGGACACATCAGGGTGCCAATACGTAAAATTAACAACACATAATAATTTATTGGAATTAATATTGTTATATTGTTTTTTTACCACGTGTCTTAATATACGCCCATTCTATACGCATTTAGTCACACTAATCAGATAGGAATTAAGAAGGTGAAACTTAGAGGAAACTTAACCGAAGTTTCATCGAGAGAGGAAGGTAAACCAGATGGGTGGATTAAACCACCAATAAATCTAACTGCATTTTAAATCCTGACCTAATCACCAGCAAACATATAAAATGAGCTTGACATTTAGCTCACGTGTCCATCTATTTGGGCATCTATGAATTAAAGACAATAAAAATAAAACAATACTTGTAACTTTAAATAGAATATGTATAATCGAGTTCTTTAAACAATTATTTGATCTCCGTAGTAGCGTACAGTTTCAAAAAATGGGAAAGCTTATTTCCACTTTGTTAAATATTATATTATATTGACGTGTGGTGCTAGTTTTTATAATTCATATTAAGAGTTTTTGATTAAATTAAATGCTAAAAGAAATGTTAACTGCTGACACTCGCTCGATACGTATTATAATCCACATAGGATTATAGCCAAACATTTGCACGGGGCATGGTGGTTTTTCACAATATGGTTCTCTATCCTCCAAGAAAATTCCAACGCAATTCTTTGGAATTCACCCATTAAAGATTGCGGCTAAAAAATAATAAAGAATTTAAGGCATTCTGAATCTTCCTCATCTTAAAGAGTAAAGGCATAAAAAGGAGCATAGTATCTATTTTTGACATTTTACCAAACTTAGTCTAAAATGCACCGAAAATCTGTTGTTTATAATTGTTTGGATCACTCAGTCCTTGATCTACAATGGATAATCTCGTAGAACCGTTTATATAGAATCGAGATTTTAGAGATAGTAGGGGCAAAGAAAGGACGATATATAGTTTTGGTTGTAATTAGTAAAACTATTTCTGAAAAAAACAACACACACACACAAACTGTCTTCTTTTTGTTAATATTTTAATCTTTAAACATTTTGTGATGAATAAAGTAATGTTTCTTCTGTCTTGAATTATTTTTCTCATCGTAAGGATGCTGGTGGTCTACTCACTGTGCCACTTCCATTTACATCTGCCACATTTCACAACATAGCTAGCAGAAACACACAACTTCGCTAGCATCCTTCTGGAATATCATGTTGATTCCTTCTTCGAATAAATCCCACTTAATTTACCACGATCACACAAATTTATGAAATATAGAAATTTAAATATATTTTTATGTCTACCATAAAATAAAGCTACAGATATAGTTTTTATTTGTTAAATAATTTCTAAGCTAGGAAAAATAAACAGGTTCCAGTTCCTTGTATTTGATTCTCGGAGGGTCATTCAAGGCATGATTAGTCAAACATAAAAAACATACAAAGAAATAGGTGATAGGCTTTTTCAAAATAATATATTTAGTTTTATTTCAGTTTTACATTAATAAAGAGCACAAAAACAGAAAACAAACTGGCCAATAAAATAAAAATATAGGTATGTTTCGCCCCCCAACTTATTCCAATTAGATAAACCAAAGTTCTTGGTTGTTATTCTTGAAGTGGCACTAGACTTACTAAAGTGAAAGGAACGTTTTCCCCAGACCTATTAAGTATTCTTTCAAAATGAATTTATGTAAAAAAAAATCATTCATAACTGATATTAATCGCACTGATATCATCTATTTTCTTGTATACACAAATGGATACATAAATTGAATGGTTCGCCCACTGTTCAGTCTTCAATTATTTTTGTATAACAAAAGAAAACGTAGGATTGGAGCATGGTTTATAAATACTACTTTCAGAAGCAGATGTTACACTTTATTGAGTCCCCCAGTTATTCCTATGAGAAGCACCACTTTCTAGATGGGGATTCGGCGAAGACGAGATCTAATCTTACCACCCATGGCTTACGGCCTTTAGTTTTTATTTTTGCATCTGAGACTTCGTGCTCGCAAGACGAATACACACGTATATACCCTATCCGTGTCTTGGAGAAACTTTTAGACTAGGCGTGTCAAACGCGTTTGAAGTTGAAAATACTGAGGGAACTCGATTTCAAAATGTCAATACATTCCCCATCTTAAGTGATAAATACTCAATTTGAAAATACTTATCACAAAAATAAAACTTAAATTATATAACTTTGAAAGTTAGCCTTAATTATTTTTACCATAAATTCAAAACTTTTTATTTGCAACAAGGTTGTAAATGTTAGGCCTTAAATATCGTGTTGAAATCACTTTAATAATTAATTGATTACAATTGCGTGTCTGTAATCCGTGCTTTCTAAGGTGTTATATACCTTTCCATGAGATAAAATAACGGTTCACATATTTATGTGATGCCAAACACTGTACATATTTGGGGCGCAAATTTAGTGATTGTTGGTAATAGATCTGTATCGGGGGAATTAATGATAAACCTACTTTGCTTGATAAATTTCCACTAATAATGCTCAGTTCCCAAATATCATAATCCCAAGGGGTGTATTTTTACAACTTTTATGAAAAAGAAGAATCAGCTCACTTTGTTTGATGGTTCATTAAACGGTCCTGACCAATCCCATGGCATAGTGGTCAGTGCACCTGGCTACGAGTAAAGGGTTCCCGGGTTCGATTTCCAGATGGTATCCTGGGTATTTTACCCAAAAGGGGAGTTTCCCCCTTGACCAGGGTTTGGTTAGCTAGGCTTAAGGTAGGTTTAAGTGTTTCAACTGGTTCCACACCCTCATATCCACACTATCATAATCATCATTTCATCTCAGTGGGACACGGAAAGAATCTCCAAGGAAAGGATGTAAGATAAGTACATTCGGGCGTCCTCTGGGAAACGGTGTATTCGTATTGGCTAATTTCCCCCCAAACTGAGCTACGAGACACGCAAATATATACTAAAAGGTCTTCGGGCTGCACATAACTATGGCTCTGGGCCACAAGTTTGAGATTCCTGCTTTAGAGAATATGGAAACATATTCTGGAGTAGCAAATACTGACATAGCTTCCAACTATTTAAAAAGCACGAGCAGCAAAACACATGCCATAGAAGTAACTCCAGTAGCTTTATGAACTGCATAGAAGAGGTTATTCAACCACCGTATTGAACACACCATATTTATATATACATATGTTAATATATAAATTGATAATTCAGAGTAAATGTAAATGAACCCATAATTTTATATAGGGTTATAAATATTTAATGAAATAAATATTGGTTTTTATTAATAAAAATTTATTTACATTTTGTCTTCATTCAGAATTGAAGTCAAGAGTTGAGAAATATTTTTTAAAAATAAATCTCTCTCTCCTATTGTCATCTCTAAATTAGATATAATACCTCATTGGTTTGCTCGCCAAGCAAGATTTATGTGATTTTTTTAAGGTTCACATTTTTAAACAGGTTTATTTAGTCTAAATATATCAAATCACTGATACCACGAATAAAAATGAGTGATTGGGGGTAATAAAGTAGAATTTGGGACAATATTGGCTGATATGGACTTTTCGGAAATGTCTAATAAACTTGCTAGTTTGTATACCACTTAATCTTTTAGAGTTTTTAGGTTCAGATTGTATAGAAAATTAAGCAAAGGTAACTGTAATGCAGGGATATTATGGTTTGTAATGATGTGTAACTTTACACATGTATTAGTAAGTTTCCTCTAACAGCATCTCATTCGTGTATTTGTACTGACGCTCACTTTTACCATATTTTACTACAGTAAATGTTTTGAAAAAGCTGCTCCAGCCAAAACATTTTTTTAAAACTAATTTTAGTACAGCTATGGCTTCAAGGAGTAGGCGCGTGTTTTTCTTTCCGAGTCCCATTGTAAACCTGTCTTTATTTATTACCTAAAAGATTTGTTCAAAGAGGTCGATACACATGAGTTTCTTAGCACTCTAAATATTACTCTTGCAGGGGATTTGATATAATTTACTCTTCTCTTAATAATACCACGAGGCAAAACAATTAACATAATCGTTTTGTCCACACCTGTTCTATCAATTTTCGTCGAGTAAGTTTGTTGCATTCTATTTAAGTTGAGAGATCGCTTCAAAGTAGAAGATTACATCTGGAGTGTGCCTCCGTTGCCGGCGTCATTTTGCGTAAGGTATCACATTACAATGTGAGAATAATCTCTTCCATCATGTAAGTATATAATAACATGACAAAAAGTTGTTCAAATGGTCTTCTTCTTTTATCAGATTAAAACGTCACCTGGTTATTAACAAAACCTAAGGACTTTAGTGGCTAAGAAAGAACCCACCAAACATTTCAAAAACTAAGCTTCTAACGAGTAATTATAACAAAACCTCTCTCCAAATTAACATTTTAATTGGTTACATTCATTTAAATCTTATTTTGTATCATTCAAAAGTTCAAAACTTGTTTTAGGCACCCACTGTGCTCTAAGGCAATACATTGGAGTGATGTTGATAAGAGCTCGAGGCTTGAATCCCGACACAATGCAGTGAGGATGTTTTAAATCCCGGTACGGTGCAAAGGGGGTGTTTTAGATCCCTGCATGGTGAAATGAGGGTGTTTTAAATCCCGGTACGGTGCAATGGGGGTGTTTTAAATCCCGGTACGGTGCAATGAGGGTGTTTTAAATCCCTGCATGGTGAAATGTGAATGTTTTAAATCCCGGTACGGTGCAATGGGGGTGTTTTAAATCCCAGCACGGTGAAATGTGAATGTTTTAAATCCCGGTACGGTGCAATGGGGGTGTTTTAAATCCCGGTACGGTGCAATGGGGGTGTTTTAAATCCCGGTACGGTGCAATGAGGGTGTTTTAAAGCCCAGAATCATATTTAAACCTATGTTTAAACAATAAGAAAAAATGAACATAATAATCCTATTGATAAAAATTTGACTAGGTTGAAATACTGCATTATATATAGAATAGTATATCTATATTGAAATAGAATCAACAATCTCACCATAACTTTTCTTTATAAATATGTTTGGAAAAATTACTAAAAATTATGTTGTTAAAGTTTGATAGAAAATCACCTTTTAAAACCTGGTGAAAGTGAATATTTTTCTTTGAATTTAATATATCATATTTGCTCCTAAAAGCT
This sequence comes from Timema shepardi, assembly GCA_902151425.1. Lineage (NCBI taxonomy): Eukaryota > Metazoa > Arthropoda > Insecta > Phasmatodea > Timematidae > Timema > Timema shepardi. Next base: position 69,673 of record CABFVX010000558.1, read on the forward strand.
GATACATATATAATAACCATTAACTTTTTATTACGTTTTAAAACTGATTTCCAATATCATATTAGGCTTATTTTAATAGAGAAAGATTAATTGATAAACTCACTTAACTTGCTATTCTTGCTCTTATAATACTATTCTTCTCTGCTATGTAATAGCTGTCACGTTGGTATAACTTGAATACAATTTATTAAGTGAACTAATAACCACTGGTTTTTACTGTCCGACGTTACTGCACCATTTTCTCTTTTTACTTAAGACACTCTGAGTGCTATCACTTAGACACGAGGGCGTTGTATTATTATGGCCTGACAGACTGAACTGACTACATCAAGGAAGGACACCATTATTTATTTGGATCGTGGTAAAAATCTTTGTTAAATCTTTAGTCAAGTAATATATTTGTCGACTATAAATAGAAACAAAGTTAGTAAGTGAGTATATATATATTTTTAAATTGATACGTTGCTTTCCCATGAGGAGTTTCAATTATGTTTTGACATCTCGATATACAATGAAGAGTCTATTTGTCTGTCTGTCATGAGCATTGTGCGATATCTACTGCACGCAGAGAGGGCAGAAAATTTAAAATTAGTAGCCCCTGTTCGCAAGTATGTGGATCTTTTGCCAGAGTTTTAAAATATATACTAGATTTTTTTTTAAATTAATCAAAAACTTGTCCAGAAGAAATAGAATTTAAAAAAATCTGTCTGTTTAAAGAAGAAGCAAATAAAAGCGCCACCTGGGGTAAACCCGGTTACTCCTGTAAGTATGAAAATAATAGCCTATGCAATACACAAATTACCAGTTAAGGACCGGGATATGTAAAGTCTTTATCTAAGATGTGTGAATCCACAGTATCGTGGAGAGGGGACGGGAAAACGACAGCAATAAAACCTCAACCCCCTCGTTACATGAAATCCAGTTTAGTGCGAGAATAACGCTTCAGAGCGTGTTATGATGAATGCAGGTAGTCATTTAAATAAATGAAAGGAATTTATCTCCAGGCTCTTTTGTCAGGATCAGGCGTGGTGAACACTCCCCTAACACAGCTGCGGTTATCGCTATCACTGTCCTTCCTAATACATAATTCCGCTTATCGTCTTTATATCTGGAACAAACTCATCTTACTTTCTACCTATTTCCCCTCCCTCTATTCACTGTCTCGTTCTCTCGCTTCAATTTGTCATTTAATTTCTAAGGCCTCGAGCGACGTCGACTGAAAAAGAAATCTTATTTTATTATTCAACTGCCAATATGTGTAACAAGCTGGTTCTTTTTAAATTGTGCTCCAGAAAATGTTTAGTGATGGGCGACACCTGTTATCTAAAAGTTTTGCTAACTCATATTTTAAAATCTAAATTTGTTGGACAGATATATTTTAATTTAAAATTGGGTGGTTAACACAATATAGCTTATTTAGTACGTCTCAATGACTAAGTGTTTATAGAGTCTGAATAACAAATTAGATGACCCTGGTTTGATACCTGGAGGTGCTAATGAAGATATCATTTGAATACGGTTTCGTTCTGCTATTTAATTATTAAATAGCTCTAAGTGTTTACGGTCCAATTTTCAAAGGGAGAACTTTATCTATTTTCGCTTATTAATACGTCAAATCATGTGAGCTTTAACTTTCACTTTTGATAGCTGTTGTTATCATTTAACTTATAAAATAACACTAATAATATAGTAAAATATTATCAATGTTTGCCGCAAAAATATATGTTTGTATTTTCTAAAATATTTCTTTCTACCAATATTCTACAGTAGTACTTTTCTTATTTTTATACAGTTAGTTATTTAAGTTGAATGTAGATATAATTAATCTTTCTAGAAAGTGCGCTCTAAATAAATCTATTAAATATTACTTCTGTAGCTGATGCAAACTTCATTGTATGTATTTATTTTTAATAGTATCCTCTGGTGTTTATAATGTTCTATTAAAAACTTGAAATATTTCATGTAGTATTGGAAAGTATATAAAAAGGTGAATCAACTTCATCAACATTGACCAAGACCTGCATCCATGAGCACATGGGATTAAACGTATGATCTGGTTTGAAAGTGATAAGAAGGTTGGGGTTCAAATATCAACAAAGTGCAATGATAACGTTTTTTTCTTAAACGTTTCCCACTTTCCCCCCAAAATGGTTAGAAAACATTTCCTCTAAACTACACTCTCATCCCTACCTTAATTAGTGTTAATATGTGGACATCTTGGAGAAGTGATAAGATATGGTGCACAAAAAAAAGTCTCAAAGTTAAATAACTGTTTTTTATGGGTGCTCTGTGTCTCAATACCCGTCCAGGCTATCAGCATGTTTTACTCAATTAGGGGTAGGGATGAGGAAGGTAGAGTTTCTAGAAAATGTACTATAATTCGTGGAGTGGAAGAGTGCGAAATCAATTAAGAGAAGCTATTGTCCCGTTTTTGTTGTAAGAACAGTTTAGAAAATTTAAACAGATTTCTTTGCAGCCAACATTGATAATATTTCACTCTATTATTGGTGTTATTATTAATACATTTACATTATATATCAATATTGACATCTAACATGACTGGTTGTATGGATATATCAAAATTGGTTTAGTAACTTTAGTAACTACCAGATACTGTTCTTCCTTCTAAAATCAAGGTTTACCTCAGTACATCAATAATTAATTTTTCCTCTGTCTTTCCCCGGTACCGGCAAACACAAGGTAAGACGACATTGGCACTTTTTGACCATGGGTGCGGGTTCAGATAATAAAATAAAATAAAATAAAATCGCCTTCTTTGACAATACATGTCAAATTTTTTCTCTTAATACACTAAAAAGAATTGTATTCTAATTAACATGTTATGTCCCGTAAATTCTAATGAATAATTGCTTAGTGTTTATCTGTTTTAAATAAATGATGCAAATAAATATTTCTCAAGTTTTATAAAAAACACTTTTTATTCTTCTCAATTTACGATACTTTTTTTTATTCACGCATAAAAAAAAAGTAAAACCACTTTCGTTTGTTAGTTTCTTGACCGCATTGCAAGGTCCCTGTGAAATGATATTATTTTTCTTGACGCAATTTCCCTCCTCGCCCTTCCCCCTTCCTTTTTTTTTACACTCAAACATTCCAGCAAACTTTTGTATTGTTTTCTTAATACCTTTTGTAGTAATGAGCAGAACAAGTGGGGGAATTCTGTAATACTTGAAATAGTTACGAGCAAGGCCACTGCCCGACTATTCGATGCAGGATCTTATAACATCTGCTTTAATTGTATCTGTGGCAGTGAAATACTCTGGTCGGGAAATTCATAAGAATACATTTATCCTGATATTTCATCGAATTAGTAAAATAATTAATTTCAGTTGAATGTTTTATTAATAATATTTTTGTATGGGTATGCACAATTTCAAATGTTAAAACTTATACAAATTCATGACAAAATCTTACTTATTTTTCCTTAGGAAAATTCCAGTAATTAGTTATCAGTTAATTACCTTAAACAAATTTTTATTTATTGTAAACAAATATGAAATAAAATTTATGATGTAAAACACTCCCAAAATGTACACTTTGAACAAAAATCGTAAGGTCCAGTTTCGAGAAACTTTAACTAAATCTAAATAAGTAATTCATTAGTTAATTATTCTAATATAAATTTATTTTATAAAACTAAGCATACATCCTTTATACATCCTCTAAATTATAATTTACTACCCGATATGCCTAAGTAAAATGCGTATGTCCTGAACGGATAATAATATGTGTTGGAAAAACAAAACAAAATCTAACGAGTTGAATAATGTTCACGTAGCAGAACAATAAACTTAAATGGGTGACATAAAGAGGTAGCAGGAAACTACTGATCAAAAAATGATTGACGAGCAATTAAAAAGCGCTTAAATAGTATCGCATTAGCATCGTCTGCCGCTAATCTGTTTTATGACATAAATGTTAAGCACAACACGAAATTTTCACTACAAGAAGCAATTACTATTATTCAAAATGTTAATGAGTGCCTATATGACCTGGAGGGATACTTTTGACTGACAGGAAACTTCATGAGATTAGCTTACAACTGGTCCCAGGTATGTATTGTACATAAGAAGTGGCCCGAAATTTATATTGTATTCAGTGGCAAGCACAAATATGTTTTCGATAAACTTTTCAAGTTTTGAAAAAGCATTCACAAAAGTACAAAAGCTCAATCTTTATTTTGTACTTCTAAATAAAGCTCCTTATCTACATACCACTTACAAACTGACTTGATCTAGGACTAGCACACTAGATACATTGTCTCAACATTCAACAAATTAATATTACTGCAGTAATATTGGGAGTATCAGTAAACATTTTATGTCAGTCTACCCTTGTGGAAAGGGGGTAAGGATATGAGGTAATTAGATAAATAACTACCTCAGTATTCATTTTAAAATAGGATTTTAAGCTATATTATCCAAACAAAAATATCATTGCACCCGGATGAGATTGAACACTCACATTCCTGAGACAGTGTTTGTAAATTCAAGTCTATTAACACTAGTTCCTTAAGATATTTAATGTCTCATATCAAAACACGACTTGCAAACCAACTAATTCTCGGACAACACAGCTAACCAGACAGATCCAGTGCCAGCAATTTTATTTATTTCCTAGTGTATTGTTAGTATTAGTTTTATCACAATAGTTGTTATCAACTTAATCTAAGGGTTAGAGATAACGAAGGTATTTTAAAGGAGGTGCACCCATATTGTCATGGAAAAACAGAGTGGTAGATCACAAAATGATCTCAATCACACTCAAATGAGATTCGAACCTCAAAATAACTATCACTGGCAACCATTATACTGTGAGTTTAGTCCACGAGCACAACCGGTTTGAGTATCAGGAACTTAAGAGCCCGTCTCATCCCACGATTAGCACTTAATTTAAATTACGTAGGTGATAAAACATGAGCCAGGAATTGTATCGCTGTATGGTTTTCTGTAGGCTACTTTGAAATAAAATGTTCTATATGAGACCAGGGGTTCTATTTTACCGTATTTCGAAACATACAACAAAATTGGGTATTAAAAACAACAATTGATCCAAATTTCGCTGTTGTAAAATGAATAATGCAGAAAACCACGCTTCTTTTCGATCTTCAGTTACCCGCTTCAGTAGCCGAATGCTCTAAGGAATCACTCTCTTGTTAGACTGGCCCACCAATGACGGGGCTATCGGAATTAGAAACCCGGCCATGTCCACTGAGATTGGTTTTTCCTAAATGGTTTCCCACTCTCATTCCACGCAAAAGCGGGAAGATTACGTCTAAGATGCTTTCTTCCTCATTCCTACCCCATTAGAATAATTATAATTTATGCGTGTAACATCAACATGTAGTAAGACGCACTGAAATAAAGATTTCTGGTTTGGGAATAGTGATATGTATAATTTTCCGGTTAATCGGTATCTAAAGTCCGTTCACCGTAGGAATTGTTTTCTGAAAGGTCTTTTTCCCTATCAGAAATCAATTATAGTAGGATAATGGTAGGAAAAAAGACCTTCCAGATAATAATTCCTACCGTGAATGGAGTATAGATGGGCTCTTAATACCTGGTTAGAAAAGACTGTCATGTATCCATGTATTACACTATTTCAGACCTTGTCTGCCATTGAGCCATGGTCCACCTTAAGCTTGCGGTCTAAACTTAAAATGCCGCGCTACTGGGCCGGAAAGATGTTATCTCGTACCCTAGACTTTGTAACTCCTTACAAAGTGTGACGTAAGGTGACCCGCGATCGCTCTCTGACAACAACAACAACAACAACAACAACAAACATTTCCTACGGTTGTAAAAGTATATTATTCACATGGGAATCTTGATTCCTTGGAGCGAGATCTTTGTCTCGAGGAAGTAATGGAGGAACATACATACAACGTTTCTTTGTGTGTGGAAATTCTTTCAATGGCCAAACGAAATGAATTGTTAAGAAATTGAAGCTTGCCTCACATACCAATGAGGTTTTGTTTACCGCTGTAATTACACGACTGCCTCTAGAAACACACACACACGCCTTTATTATTATTATTATTATTATTTATATCTAGTTATTAAAAGCTTCAGTAAGAGAAGGAAGGAAGGAAGCTATCCATTGGGCCTTGAGATTTATTTACTGTGTGTATATATATATATATATATATATATAGTCTAATAATCTGAGAATTTATATAATCAAGCTACTTACTATTTATCTGCAAATTTAACACTAGTCGTATTAACGATTTAAAATAAAGTAAACGGATTAGGAAGCTGATTTGGAGGAAATGAAGCCGCATGAGCGTGAAAAAAGTATCAGAAAAACTCTGTAAAAATCGAATGATTAAAACCACCTCTTGTTCATTGGGATGGTATTTGAACCCTGATTTCCCCGTTTGCGAGGTCCAAACAAACACAAGAATATACTAAAACCTTTGACCCTTTGAGTAAATTCTTACAAAAGTTAGTTTACAGCTATTGATAATCAAGAAGATTTTATTTAAGGAAATGTTACTACGGTTGATTGGGAAGGTGATATAAAATATTATTGAATAAAAAAAAACTAACTCAACCGGTGCATTTGGCTGGGATCGAAATACAGCAGAGAAGAGACATGTGTGTTAGCCACTCACCTAACCCATTTCTCACTCTCCATATTTTGGTATTCCTTTCATTGAAGGTCAAGTGAATATTAAAATGTAGTCCAGTAGAGCATTGTTAAGGTGGGAATGTAGGAAAAGCGGTAAAATGTAAGTGTTTTTGCAGTTTTTATATAAAACCTTTATTTTTGGTAAAAATAAATCGAATATTGCTTCAGTAATAACAGAGTTTAGTTTTCTTCACATGGTGATCTCTACAGTTGTTGAATATTTGCCATGGGCATAGTGAAATTATATGGGAAAAAAATTAAATGAAGGGAAAAAGTTTTCCTGAAATTCCAAGACACCCTTGATATATATTCAAGAACCGTTGATATCAGCACGTGTAGAAAATTATTTAAACTATCTTTCTATAGAAACAATATTCGATTTAATTTGACAAAATGTTTTGCTATAAAAACTTCAAAAACACTGGTATTTTCTTAGGTTCCCTAATTCCTTACCTTAAGCAACTACGTCATATGAGGACTTACAAAGGAAAAGGACGTTACTTTAATAATGTGAGTGTCTTACAGGTTCAACATTATCTCTAGGATTAAGTGACGTCACGCCATCATGGTTAGATGAACTGTTCGAACACTTGGAACTGAGTTCCCTGACAAGAGTTTATCCATAACGTGCTCTTAAATTTTGTCACACTATTTCGGAAACCTACCCTACTCAACCTTTTACGTTTGACTGGATAGTTTAAGTTGTTAATAGCTGGTTTTCCAAGGAAAAGTAATAATAAAGCTATACAAATGTTGTTTGTGCTCAATATTTCCCAAATTGTGTTAAGTCTAGGTGAAGAATTTCAGGGAGTCCACGACGTACCACTAAGTTTTATTCATTATAGAGAAATATGTTTTTTGTCAGTAAATTTGCTAAATATATCAAAGCAGATGTTGGTGGGGTGCCATAGACTTTTATAAATTTTAATTTTATTAAATACATTTTGTATATAAAACGTTAATTAGACCCTACATTATCATAAATAAGTAACCTTTGAACAAAGGAAGCATTCAATTAATTTAATTTACTACCATTTATAGACCTAAAATTAATAAAGAAAAAACGTGTGAAAACAGTAGTCAACCATTCTTTATCCTTTATCTAAAAGCCATGCTTTGAGTAATTGAAAGGCATGAAATTCCAGGGGGGTGGGGCAACGCACCTGAGAAACCTGGAGAACCAGGTAAACACCAAAACTTTCTTTAATCGGGAGAAAAAGGTAAAACACCGACCATTTAAAAAAATATATATATAAACACAAACATGAATTTTATGAATCTGGAAGATTATCTGTGAACTTTAAATAGTGGGCCTTTGCACAAAAGAAAAATCTAAGTGAAGAGAAAAAGGCATACAATCGAATACATGCCTTACATGCATTACATGCCTCCTTCCTTTATCTCCATGAAAATTGGGCCACGTAAATATTGAATACATTTACCCATCAACGTTAAATGATTCTGTTTTAAGAGTAAATATTTGACATTACAATTGTAAACTTTACGAAAATAAAATTTAATTCGGTTATACTATTCCTAAAAGTGTCTGAAAAAATGGGAATTCCTTCTTCAAAACCTGGAAAACAAGGAATTTTGTATTAATAAAATAGTGAAAGCCCTGAATTCATAGGAAAGGAGGATTACACAAGATTATCTACATTCAATATTTTCCAGGCCTCATTAAGCAATGAACAAAATACAATAAAGAATGAGCCCTATATGATATTCCAAGGGTTTATTTCACGATGAGACAATTTGAGAGCAATGAAATTATCTAGTTAGACCATCTACAACAGTAATCACATCTCGGACTATATATGAAAACTTAAAACATAATTGAACGGATAAAGATAACGGCATGCCAAAATATAATGGCTAAACCTGTTTTCAGATATTCGCATGGCTTTTGAAAAACGAAGGCTTAAGATTTTCAAATTTCAACGAAGGTCAATATTGACGACTAGTTGTATTATTAACGTTGGAATATAACCTCTGAAAGACTTTGGTTCTAATTTCGAGGATGGTCATAATTCTATCTTCGCGTGGTGTGAAAGTATTCAAAGCTTACTCGAAGTACATTCCCAGGCTGTGATCCGCCCACATGCAAGACCCTGTAAAAAACACGTTTAGAAACAAATGGTACAAAGTTGGTCGAGAAAATCACGAGGAAGTAGGTAGATCTTCTCTGACGTAGAAAAGACGATGACTATTGAAGATATCAACTCTTGAATGGCAACTTTCATTTCATGTTGCATCACATATAACAGGTGTAGCGTACATGACTTTTTTTTAAAACTAAAGATCCACTACAGTGAATTATGAAACTAATTTAAAGTAATGTATAGTTTGCACATAAAAAATCTAATACATTGCTGAAAATGTTATATATACCCTAACTTTCCAAGCTTCAGCTCATCTCCCCAATATTAATTTCAATATAAATGTTTTATTTTTATTTTACCGCTACAATATCAGCACACAGATTTTTGCTGAGTTAAACTAATTGTATAAAATGTGACAGTTTTCACCGGTATAGAAGATATAAAACATAATTTACGTGCGAAAACAATCCTTCGTGTACTCTTCTGGGGGTTAACACTTATACAAAGGTCAAAGTAGAGTACTTTAGGGCTAAGATAACCTTGAAGTGGATTTAGTAAATAACCATTATTCCCATTAGGTAGGTACCAAGAAAATCACATTGTTTCGTAGCTTTCTTTTAAAATAATAATTGGTTAGGTATTAAAGGTTTTAATTTCTACAAAACATAATTTCCATCAAACGTTTTCTAAATGGTACATATCTGTGGTAAGAAAAAAATATATAACCTAAATTTCTAAGATACAGCTGCTTTACCGAATCATCACACTTGATTAAATAATAATGTTTTTTTTATTTTGCTTAAACATATTTAATGATATTCGTATTTAAAGAAAGTTGCCTTTTCTAAGTTATTCATAAATAATACATATTTTTAGAAAGGTGTTTGGTTAATAATATAATAGATTTTAGTCTTCGATCCAATTAAATGTACGTGAACCTAATATTAAATAGGCTCTATAATCCTTTCTGACTTATAATAAAAAAATTCTAACTTAAATACTACTTTTAAAAATGATTAAATACGCTTTACCGTTGTAAAACACTTCGAATTATATTTTTTGTAAAGTGTTTCCTTTTTTTAAAAATAGAAATTCTAAGATTGTATAACATAATTTTACTCATTATACATATGAAGTACTTATCAGAACTTATAATAAGTGTTTGACAACACCTATTTGTTCACTTTAATTTCCTCAATTATATAAATTAGTCAATAGATAACTTACAGGATTCTTCAATGTTTATTTAAGCGTACAATATTTCTTTACAAATATCATTAGACATGTAAACATGCCTAAAACATTTCCATAAACAACTTACATTAAGGTGTAAAGAAAGTAGCTATTATAGGCCTACTTTCTTTATTTTCTGTTTGCCAAGTGAAAATATTTCGAATGTTGTCCAGATATTGTACGGGTCCTAGCGAGTCTTATTATTAAACACTATAGAATTTTGTAAACACAATTATTTGTAACTAAAAAGATTAACTTTAATTTAAGCAGACGTACAAATAAATAAAGTTCCTCTACCTCTCTTCACCTGACAAGGATTGAACGGTGACCTCTTAGCAAACTGTTCCAAGGGCATAACAGGATAGATGCCAATTATATTGAATAAGTAGCACCGGTTGGTTTGCGGATAAATGCGTCAGTCTTTTCGTGTCTAGTTTGCTTGTGAGTGGGAAGTCGGGATTCGAATCCCAACGGATGCGTTAAGGTAGAATTTTACTAATTAGTATTCCAATATCCCTATGCAAAAATGCGGTTACTCTTCCTCAGAAATTTTACTTTCTTAGTTCCTATCTCACAAGTGTAAATATGTGAATATCCCGGTAGTAAAACGCGGTGCGCGGAAGAGAATGGATATCGAAAAACAACTTGACTTGTAATCATATGCACTAGCCTCATGAATCGATGTTCGTTAGTTCAAACCTAGCCGGAGTTGATGGATTTTTCTTTAGAGTAAAAAAAATCAGTAGAACAACTTCTTTTTTTAAAGGTAAAACAAAGTCGTCGATTGTAGCATGTAAAATAGCCTTGGAAATTATGTGACAATACTTCGGCAAAATTAGTAGGCCCTTTCACTCTCACTCATAGAAATTCCAGTGTGCTTATATAATCAGTCGGTTCAGAAAGTGACTGTTTAATACCTACAGAAAATAATTTTAAAAATCAATGAAAAAATCATCAATAAATACAAACTTGCTATCCACATTAATAGTAAATTAATGATAATTGTGAGAAAAATCCACTGCAAAACTGTGTGCTTGCATGTCTTCTAACTATGAAATAAGATTATTCATGGAGAAAATAAAATGTCACTTCATTAGAAATATTACGAATGAAAAGGGGTTTGGGAGGAAGGTGAAGCCATGTTTATCTAGGCCTCTTAGCTTTTAAGAGGTTGTTTTTATTAGAAGGAAAAAAACCTTTACATTTGTTTTCTGTTAAAAATAGTTCTAGCCCATCGCTGAAAAAAAAAACCTGGCCATGACATATAAAGAAAAATAATATTATGCCATTCAATAATTTTGATTGTTTAAATTAGCTTCTTTACGAGTGAGGAGAAAGGGCTTTTGGTACAGTCCAATTTTCACAGGAAGAATCTTATCTGCTGCAGCTAGAAAAGTTACTAGATCTACTTTCATGTATCCTTACGTCAAATCATGTGATTTGCTATTGTAGTTTTTCATAATTACTATTATTACTATTATTATTATTATTATTAGCACCGCGTATTACTACCCGTTCGGTGGCCTGGCACTCCCCACATTAACATGATGTATTGTCAAAGGGGAAGGAAGGGTTTGGTAATCAGATAAATCTTTGCCGGGACCGAGGATTGAACCCCGGACCCCCAGCACAGAAGTCCGACCACTTACCCCTAGACCACCAGGTCACCCATTTATAAATACTGATAGATTAAAATTATAAAATAATACAATTACTTTAATTTTAGCAGCGTGAAAATATGTTTTTATTTTATAAAATTATTTTCATATTATTTTCAAAATAGATCCATTACTTCCCTCTTTTTGAGCTCATGAGCCACCCCTGACGATTGCATTCTCTTACTAGCAATATACATCCTTTCCACTATTTTTTTTTTCAGAGTCTAGGTAAATGAGAAGAGAGATTAAAATTTCTCACTTTCCCTACAAGCGAAGAAACATTGACAGCTTATTTGTGTTAAAGTATTTGTTTATGTGAGGTATTTAACGTGCCTTTTCTGAACCAACTGATTAGATCAGTACAATATAATTTCTATGAGTGATAGAGAATGGGCCTGCAATTTTGCCAAGAAGGGTATGTTCACATACTTTCCAGGGTTCTTTTACATCCCACAATCGACGTGAAACCAACGAATTTACTTGCCCTCCGAAGAAAGTTGTGCTACGAATTTTTACCGTTCAAGGGAAATCCGTTGACACCGACTTGATTTGAACCCATGAACATCGAGTCCTGAGAGAAAGTACTTTACCTCAAGATGACTGAGTTCAACTTGATATAGTAAACTATTGATAAGTGCATTATGATAGAGGACATAAGGTATATTTGCTTAACAGAAATGATTATTTATTGTGGTTTGATTGCTCCCCCATGTAAACGGGTCGGAATATAAGTGAAAGAGTCGTGTCGAATCGAACAATGGATTTGTTGGAGTTACGTCATTATTCATATTCCCACTTGGATAGACAATAGGAGTTCCCAGCACCAAGGTACGTGCTTCAATGATAAATTACTGTGATTTATTTTGACTGGAATCGCTCGTAAACAAACTCAGATAGAATAGGTCTACTTGATTGCATTCATTTCTAGTTTATTATATGCAACTCTAATTTTGATAATGCTGTATTTTTATTCACGTAATTTATAGAGATTTACACAAATCATGTTGAATAGGTAATTGACAATGACCGTTAATTTAATGCTACCTTACAAAATGTATAGTTTTACCTTCTAACGTGGACAAGAATAGTTTTTGCCAATGTGAATATCTGCCATACCCTTTCTTTACACACAGATTATATCAGCACATGACTTAAAACTAACCTATCTTATAGCTTAATTATATATGTTTTATGATAGTGCCCAGATATTTATTAATTATATAGCTGGACGAATCCACAGATACAAATATAAATGGCTTCTTAATCAACCCTAGACATCCAATCAGGTTTATCTAGAGTAGACTAGTTAACGGTGACTTTAGCCACATAGTCATGAGGATTATAAAATGAAGAATATTCGGGTGCGGTAGTCCTGAATTGGAATGTGAAAAACAATAGTAATATTACTAAGAGAATTGTGTACTACTAAAGTATTTTGAAATCTCTCCTCTGAAGTTCAATTTTCGACTTTGACTTTAAAAAAAATTAAACTCGAATATTGTAAGAATAAATAACTGTATGGTAACAGCTTCTGTTGTTTGGTGATTTTTATTTTTTAGTTACATTCAGTGTATATTTTTTCATGGGTTTGATAGCAAGATAGCAATATTTTATATTTTAGTTAGGGTATTTAATCCTGTAATATCTGAACACTGAAAACATTTCAGAAAATTACTTACGAACTAACTTAACCAGAGATAGCATCATTTAACATCCAACCCTAGTGTGAGATTATTTTAGTCACCATCTGACCCTCTAACTACACAGATACGGGAACCATTTATAAGCAGAAGAGG
>CABFVX010000558.1:83196-97629 GCA_902151425.1 Timema shepardi
AGGCCATGGCTGCACAAATCATTTAATAAATAATAGTTATTTAGATTTCATTAAAATTATAACTTAGATTAATCTGTAAATTATTAAAGTTTATCGTTCTAGCTTTAAAGCAAAACTTTCATCTAACTAGCCCTACTTTCCCTACTAAGTTTGTTCTATAGAATATTTTATCACAAAAGAATGATGACATAATTAATATCTTGTGAATACTAGTGGAATGAGACATTTCACTTAACTAACTGATTAGCTCTCTTCATCTGATCGATTGAACCGGATATAATCTGGGATACGAAAATAATCAATGAATGAACGTACGAAATAATAAAGTGTACCCTAGCCAGTGCTCGTTAACCTACTTTTTGATCATCCTCTTTTAATTTGACCGTAATAATACGAGTGTAAATAGAGACCAACCATCGGACTTGTATCGCCTAAAGGGATCGTGATCAAGTTTCGGAAGGGCGTTGATCAAGCATTTGCTTGTCATTGAATGATCGTGATTGCTTCGTCACTAGATACTAATTTACAAATAATATTTCGAAAGCTTAAAGGAGGGAAAAGACGTTCTCACAGTTTAGCTAGTTTTAAATCATTTCTAATATTTAATTATTTTTGCTAGGAAACTATATGTATTTGCTTGGTTAACAAACATTTGACCCACTTTAGTGGCCGCGGGGTCTAAGGCGCTAATCTCGTGTTGGACTGGACTGCCAAAGACGGGAAATTTGAAGGCTCAATCACTGTCGGGTGCACTGAGGGAGTTTTTTACTAGATGGTTTCCACTCTCGGTCCATGCAAATGCGGATGCACTTCCTCTCAATGGAAACCTTCCTAGTCCCTAAACCACTGGTATAATTGGTACATGGGTGTATAACAAAACGGGTAGTAAGACGTAATGCTAAAATATTCTTGTTTTAAATTATACATTGTTTGGGACCTTCCTTAACATTTTTATTTCAATCAAAACACCTTTAAAAGTTTTACTTACAGATCATAGTTTCTTACTTTACACACTTCGGTTGTCAAATGGTATAAGGCGTCGTACTCACAATATACTTGACTGCCGGTTACGGGGAGATCGGTTTTCGAATCCCGGTCAAGTGTACTGAGAGTAGTTTTTTCTAAATAGATTTCTTCTCTTCCTCCAAGCAAATGCGGGTACGCTTCCTTTAAATTAAAAGTTACTCATACTTAAAACATTATCGAAATTACTATACATATGTAAAACTAAACGGGTAGTAAGACATGATAATACAAATAATAATTTTACTTTCCCTTGATCCCTCGGAGAGAGAAGTATTGTGATCTTCAAAAAAAATCTCGCTTGAGATTTTGATAATTGTCAACGTTTCATGGCCCCCTGAAACCGAGAAAGCTGTTTTTGCGATGCCGTCTGTCATTCTCCCTGTACCTCGGCCTAGAGCTAAAACTATTTTACCTATCTGGCTAAAACTTGGTATCTAGGATTTTCATAAGGTTCCCTGAAGAGGTTTCGGAATTATATATCCAACTTTAAAATTAAGGGTAGTTTACTGAAGGGAAAAAAGAGAAAACATTAACTATCTCAAAATCCGCTCCAACGATTTTGATTACATTTTGTATTTAGACATTTAACATAATACACAAAATATCAATTTCATTTTCCCAAAAAATGACTTTGAGGTTACTATATATATAAATTACCAATTTTGATCTTATAACCATTTCTATTTGAGATAGGAAATAGCTTATCATTGTAATGAAGAGGCACTATTAAATATAAAATATCCTTTTAAATTTATTTTTATAAAATCTTTAATTTCTCAGCTATAAGCCAATATGTATATAAAATTAATGCTTTTAATTTGAATTCATCGTAATGCTCCGTTTGGATTTCAAAGAACACGGGCGCTCTAAGAGTTTAATTTATTTGTCACGAGATAGCGCAGCGCAACAATTAAGAATTTTCCGCATGTTTAGCCATTGTTGTCTTGGTCTTAGTCACTATCGTTGTTAAGATGCAGCACACACAACAACAGCTGTTTCTTGTGAAAACTTATTGGATAACAAACTTGGTCACAGAGACGCAAAGACTATACCAGAGGGAGTTTGGTGTTACCAACCTTCCGGAGAGGTACACAATAATGGCAT
Source organism: Timema shepardi (assembly GCA_902151425.1). Classification (NCBI taxonomy): domain Eukaryota; kingdom Metazoa; phylum Arthropoda; class Insecta; order Phasmatodea; family Timematidae; genus Timema; species Timema shepardi. The sequence goes on from CABFVX010000558.1 coordinate 85,327, forward strand.
TGGTACACAAGTTGGAAACAACTGGAACTCTTGCGAGTGAAACCTGCAAGCCTCGTTCGTCCGTATTGTCGGCGGTTGCTGTGGACGTTCAGGCGGGACTGCTCTGGTCACTACGTAAGTCAGTAAGGCGTCTATCACAGGAGACCAGACAGTCGTACTCTATATGTCAAATATATTTGAAGAAGGCCAAGCTAAAGCCATATAGGACAACGGCTGTTCGTCAACTTCTGCAGCCAGAAAAGACAAAAAGAGTGAGATATTGTCGTTGGTTCCAGGCATTCATTGTTCAAAATACTGTCTATTACATGGTTCACAGATGAGGCGTGGTTACACCTGTGTGGCAACGTAAACTCACAGAACACACGCATGTGGGCTAATTAACATCCGCACGCCATTCGTGAAGCACCTATGCATCCAGTGAAAGTACGAGTTTGGGTGTATTATCCGAAGAGAAAATATTCGGCCCAATTTTTCTCGAATGAATTAGGGTTAAGTCCATCATTAGCTAATTCAACAGTTCCTTTCCTAATTGGATGGGTGACCTGGTGGTCTAGGAGTAAGGTGTCGGACCTCTGTGTTGGGGGTCCGAGGTTCAACCCTCGGTCCAAGCACAGATTTATCTGATTACCAAACACTTCCTTCACCTCTGACATGAAGTGTATTAATCACAACTTGTGAATGTGTAGAGCGCCAGGCATCTACCGTGGTTCGGATCCCACGTTAAACTGTAGGTCCTCCATTTCATCTCACAATCACCCTACATTACACATTAGCGTAAGTGCGTATAACCCGAACGGGCAGTAAGACTTGGTGCTAATAATAATAATACCTAATAGGATAATGGTCTCAGGTTTTGTTTCTGGCCTGGCCAAAATATTTAACATACATTAAATTGATGAGCTAGTTAGGGAAGGTTGCTAAAGTCCAATTTTCATAGAAAATACAGTAAAACATTCAAACATTTTTATGTTCAGTATTGATAACTTTTTCTATAAGTTATTATTAGTGTTATTTAATATATATTTATAATATATATCAAACATGACTTAATCATATCACATGCCTTGACGTGAATAAGTGAAATTAGATTTAGTAACTTTTCTAGCTATCTTCTTATGAAAATTTGACTCTAGATGTTTTATCTGTTCTAGAACTAGGCCATTTTGTAAGATATAATAAATCGGTTCAGAAAGTGCACGTTAAGTGATCCCAAATAAATAATACTAGTAACTAGGGGGGATAGTTAATGCTAACAGTGCTGTTCAGATTTAATTAATTTTAAGTCTGTATAGTAATCTAACTCACCGTATAACTTATATTTTTTTAAATAAAAATTTACCGACTACTGATCCAAAACTCACTAATCCAAGTGTGCAATAGGTTTAAATGCAAGGAGAACACAAATAAAACATATAATATAATAATTATTGTAGAATTTATAGATCTGAAATTTGATTGTTATTAATTTTATATAAACACTTTGAACATCGACTTATCTAGGAACGCTGCAAACTATAGTTTATTTCTCTTATATGGATGAACCTTTTGTCAATAACCATATAGGAAGTGATGACAATTTACGGTCACGTCTTAAACTTTTTTGAAATGACTGGATGCCCCTGCTGTTCCGTGCACCAGTCAGGTTTCTTCTAAAATAATATTAGTTTGTATTTTGGAGTTGATTTAAAATTAATTTAGCCATCTTTCCTTTACTCAGTTGGGTAGCCACCGCCCGGTGAGTATCTTTCGTCGCTTGGTTATCAAAATAGGGGGAGAGGGGGCTTTAAAACTCAGCGGGTGAACGCTATTAGTTTTATGATATATGTTCTAGGAGGGTGTAATATCTCGACGTTGGATGTTGCTAGAACCGAAAGGAGCATAAAAAGTCAGACACACATGTCGAGTAGCATGGTTCACGTACTTAAAATAATGCCGTCTCTCGTAACGGTACTCCAATTGTTCAGACTAGTTCATAATAAACCTCTCGGAAAGAAGAGAGAGGGAAAATGATTAAAATATACAGATCTCATGATTTGGTGACAAATTAACCTAATAGAAGTGAATCAACCGGCCTGGTGGTCAAATAGTTTAGTCCTGTGCATCGCTCTCTAAATATACAGGACTATCGGTGAGGTCAAGATTTGGTTTCGATTCCTGGTTGGGTGTATTGAAGCTCTTTTTTCTTAAATGTTTTACCTTTCTTCCTTCACGCAAATGCGGGCACACTTAATTTAAATTATATCTTGCTTATTCCTATGCTAAATAGTGGACTGTCTGGACGAGTAGTATGAGACGATGCTAAAAAAGAATTCGTTTTCGTAATTTTTTGTAAAAAAATTAGTTAAAATAGATCAACTTGAAATCTTCGTTAAACTCTCTTGACCTAACATTCTTCCTTGAGACGGAATACTATGAAGTGCTGGTGCTGGTATTCTAAACTGCTTGCAGCTCTAAAAGTAAGTGTCCCTGTTTCAATTTCCAGTCTGGTTAGTACCAAGCTAGTTCCGGGCTGTGTCTTGCAATAGGCGGGCCGGGCAGTCCCGCGGAGAAAGTATATCGTTCCCGCCGTGTCAGCCCATACAGACAATCGGAGACGCCTTTAGCTTTTTTTTTAAATAAAAGACTAATAACTGCTTGTTTTATTGCCAATATAAAGAAAAATTATTCTCTGTTTGATTTCCACACTAAAACGTAGAAATTATTAATTTATTTATTTCGTTTTGACTAAGCTATATAGGTATTTTAGTCACATCTTAAGGGTGTCACCTACATTAAGGCTTCACGCTGCAGTATTTTTCATTTTACTGGAGCTCTGAGTAATCAAAACTGCTAAAATAAATCTCAATCATCTTAGAGCTTTCTATTGCTACCCTGTTAAAAAATGACTTTATTGTTTTGTTTATAACAATTTCCCAGATCCCTATGTAGTTTAACCCGCCTCGGTGGCGTAGTTGGCTAACGCACTTGTAGTGTTGAGCTCGACTGCAGAGGACGGGGATATCGAGGTTCGAATCTCGGTTGGGTGAACTGGGGGTGGTTTTTCCTAAATTGTTTTCCACTCTCCCTCCAAGCAAATGCGGGTTCATTTAATCTAATTCAACCTTCCCAATTCCTTTTACATTAGAGTAATTAGTACTTAAAGCGTATAACCCGAACGGGTAGTAAGACGTGGTGCTAAATATTATTATTATGTATTTTAAAACGAGAAAATATAATTTATCTATTATTTTATAATTATAATACTTAGAATATAAGGTTTTTAATTATAGATGAACATGTTGATACCATTCACCTCAATGTTAGCGTTAAATTTATTTGAAAAGAGTAAAATACTTGTTAAATAAAATGGGGTTTCTAGACGACTGCAATCTAATTCAGTTCTATGGTAGTCTGCAGCCTTGAAAAAAACCTAACCTTATTAACGAATGTATCACATAAGCTGTTTCAAGTTTTTTGTTGGATAATGTCATATAGCCCAACTGCTAAAACATATTTCGGCTACACATTCAAAATTGATACTAAATTTCAATACACTTGGTGTGGCCTTCGAATATATTAATATTAATTTAATAACGTTTAATTTGGTCTTTAGTGCTCAACCTCAACATCTGCCTCTGTCGTCTAGGGGTCAGAGTTTATTTTTAAAGATACAGAGGTTCCAGGATCGATCCCCGGCGCTTCCAGAGTTTTTATGTGAAGCAGTGCGTCTAGATCTGGGTCAAACTCTGCATCGTGAGGTCAAATGAGGAACTACTTGAATAAGTAGTGGCCACGGTCCATAAAATTGAGATTAATATGGCCGTAAGGTTCCTTATGCTGACCATCTGAAACCATCAATCCGCAAATGTTGGCACAATCAGTGCTAATGGTGGCGGACGCTCGGTCAGTAAAGCTCAATTGTGAGCTAATGCCATGGAGTTTTATTTAAGGCTCAACAAGTGTATTTTTCAGTATTTCTCGAATTTATATTCACTATATACACTTCATGTAACTAAATATAGACCTATACATCCAAGATTTAGTAGAGAAGGATGAAGGATTAAGTTTTATTCACCCGTTAAAATTTATTGCCTACTCTTGAACTCCCTCATATTGATTATTCTTAGAAAAAAAATATTATAAAATCATATCCAATAAATTACACCCATCCTATTTGTATTCATGGAATATTAAAGTATTTTTAACAAAACATTATCAATTATTCCAAAATATTGAATTTCATCAGCCTCAAGATTTGAAGCTATATCTGAAAGCTTGAAATGATAGGACACTATATAGGTAACCAGTTTCTCTCTGATTTTTGCCAAATATAAAAATTTGAAATTACGGTATTTCAAGCGAACATGAGAACATTTAAGTATATTAACCATAATTAAATTCGTGGATGAAAGCTACGTGGTCAGGGGTCGAACATCAATACCTTGGATCAGAATTAAGAACGATTGTGCATATCAAGGCCTGCAATTTTCTCATTTTTAGCAATTCATTTAGTAGAGATTTGGTTATAATTTTGTATTGGGTATTTAATATGTACTTTTGCCTATGGCCTAAACAGGTATTAAGACACGGTGATAAAAAAAAGCATGTATTTTCTAATCATACAAACTGCATCAGCCAATGACATAAAACTAACTTCACCCAATATTGTATATATATATAATAATAAGCACTTGACCATATCACCTAGCTATTTTAAAATTAGATAGAAGGATGAACCTGTATACACATAATAAATATCCAGGAAATCACCATATGGAATCAAACCAAGGCTCTTTAAACTCGCTATTAACCAGTCTGTCTACTTAATTATGGAGACAGGTTGGCTAAAAGCTTGTAAGCATCCTCAATAGGACACTGTTAGGATATTTTTTCTCTCCGGTTTTGCTGGACATTCTACAAAGTGAAACTTGTTGAAACCAAACATAGAGGACCAAATTAAATCTACGTGATCCAATTTATCAGGCTTTATTAAACTGTATCAAACAATTAACCTCAATAAATGCGCCAAGAAAAAGCCACACATACGGGAATATGTTTTTTTTTCGCAAGGTGGCTGGAGAAAGTTTAAGTAAGAAGATGGACCAAAGCGAAATTTAGAGAGACATGTGCTGTCCGGTCGTGATAAGTACTGGTTCATTGGACAGGAACGTGTTGACACGTACTATTTATTATATTATTATCCTTCAGGTACCATCCACTTGAAATGGCTTTCTTTTTAAAACTTTAACAAGCCGTGATATTGTGGCACGCGTGGTTGCCCGCCACACATGCATCAGTATTAGACTTTCTACACCTTCGTGTCACTTGCTTATGTTGATTGCCACTAATTTATGTTATGCCCCTCTCCCTCTTCTCCTAGGAACTGTACCCAACAGTGTAATAAAAACTGTTTCTTAAAAATAGATATTTTCACTCATATAAACAAATAAAAAGCACGCGCGTGTTATTTGTATATGATGAACTCTTTCAATGAAAGTGTTAAAATAGTTGTTCATTGTAGTCATTAGCATAGTTATGTGAAACTCGTTTCAGGATTAAACTATTTTCTCTTAAATGGGTTTAATATTTGGAAAAAAGGAACAAATACTCATTAAAGGTTTTAGAACATAAACAATCTATTATTTACTCACCTTTCTTTACAACTAAAGCGTGCGCTACTGGGCACATAGGCTAAGACGGTAACGGTAATGGTAACGGAGATGGGTGTACTAAGCTCTTTTTTTAGTAAAGAAAAAGATTCCCCATTCTTCCTCTTCGTAAACGTGGGTACAATTCTTATAAATTTGACCTTCATCATCCATACTCAATATGTGTAAATATGGGATAGCCCTGAGGTGTAGTTATACTCCGAGCATGGGAATTACAAATCAACAACGCGCAAGGATAAGTATGGTGGTTCATAGACCACTAAAACCAGAGGTTCAGCACTACATTTAATTATAATTAAAATTAACTTCTTCAAGACATTTAATGAATACTAAAGATTTGTTTTAATTTAGAGTAATTGTAAAGGAACCACTCAACAGTTTCGAAAGAATCAGAATATTGAAAAAAATATTATTCAAACATTATTGATAAATATCTAAATGTTTCTGTGTGTTTGTATATGTTATATTTGTAAAAACAATTTTTCGTTCTTTTCAATTTTTTTTTTAGTTCCTATACTTCCAGGGTTTGTCTACTTGACATTCCTGGTAGTCATTCTCTGGCAGTGTCGTATGTGTAACCAACCGTCTCTGAGGTTGGAATACAATGTTGGTGCGATTATTTCGTCCCGATGAGATGATGTGATGATAATGACGATGAGTATGTGGTGTCAGTAGAAGTTTTAAATTAAACTTAAGTCCAATTATCGAGACCATGGTAGCCAAAGGAATAATTCCCCTTCGGAAAAAAAAAATCTAGGGTACCGCCGAGAATCTAACTCATCACCTCTAAAACAGTAGCCATTGATGCTGACCAGTACTGGTAGACTAGGAGGAAGGACATGCACTTTTTGATCAACTAGAAATATTAAATTTGAGGCAAATATAGTAGAACAACTCAACAAGTGCGCGAATATTCAAATCCACGAAAAAAACACACACCCTTTTCAAACTTTACGCGTATTTACTAGTTAATCTAGCAGATTTTAGGGATGAGAAAGGTTGAATTTAGATTAAGTGTATTTGAATTTGCGTGGAGGGAGAGTGGAAACAATTTTGGAAAACTACCCTCAGTATACTCGATTGGGATTCGAACCCCAATTTCACTATAATCGACAGTCTAATCAAACACAGTTATGACGCCTTAAACCATGCGGCCATCAAAGCAGGTTCATGTTAGTAAATTGTTAGAACTCACTTATATGTTATTATTTACAAACTAGTCTCCAACTTAATGAAACCTAACTAACTATTCATGTATCTAACAACTTAAGGTTATGTTTTGTTCGATTGGTAATATTGTTATAATAAACCTGTATTTAAAAAAGATTGAAACCCAATAGTATTTAGAAACTACACAGGAGATGTTTACTACTAAATATTTATATTTCAAATAGTTTTGGTGCTTACAATAGCTTTAGTTTGCATAAACTTGTGATAAACTTTGTACGTCACATGGAGAAATCATCTAGAACTGAAAGTTGATACAATTATTTATATGAGGAACACGGGTAGACATCGTGAAAGTGATTTCCGATATGCTTGTAACTCCGGGGCTATGTGAAGGTCTAGGATTATAATGGTGATGATGATGAGAATAGAAGATCTAATCTGCACACAAAGTCGCATCTGGCCCGTGGCCATTTTTCACTAGGTGTATCATTATTTCGCTTTATAGTGTCACACCCAATCTAGGAGCAAAACATAATGCAAAGGTCAATCGTGGGGGGTCACGCAAAAGGCCTATTCAGAAAGTCTGCCTCATTCATCGAGTATTCTTTCCGTTTAGGAAAGTTGCCTGAGAAATTTGTTTATGTGGTGTGACGACTTGATTTTACCTCATGGGCGTGGTATCAATTTTAAAATAAATTTAAATGAAGCCACTTCGAGAATATCCTAATTTATTTCCTAAAATTGTGAAAAATGAGGTTGAAACTGAGATATTAATTTTAACAACACCCTAATATTTGAACACATCTTTGGAGATAAGATAATGCTCTAAAATAAATCATTCGTAACATATTCACTGTGCAAAAATTAACAATACATCTTTAAGTTTGAAAAAAATATAAATGTTCGAAAATTACATTAACACATTACTGATAATTAGGGAAAAAATCAATAATTCTGCTTGTTGTAATTTTACTAATTTAAGAGATTCTATAATTTTGGATACTTAATATGAACTTATCTAAAAAAAAAGGCTACTTCAGCAAATAATCTAACTATAATAGTATTTTCGTTGGAAGAAACTCTTAGAAAATATACACATTTGTTTACAGACAACTTTGATATCTACTGTATGTACTATATTAGCAAATTTAATTTATAGTTATTTATAGTATCTTTTAAAAGTTACAGCTGCATATTACAAGTTTTGAAGAATAAATTTAGGAAAATTGTTTTCGTACAGTCCTATCTGAATTCTATTACATAAAATAATGCAATTAATACTATTTAACTAGCCTTTGTCTTGACGTTTACTTTACTACTGGTGTTAGTTTAACTGTTAGGGGCTTAATTGTTTATTACTGTATCAAGTAAAACTCCTTGGGGGGGAGGCCTTAAGCGCCGTAAGCGAGCTGTACCGACTGATCAGCCGCCATCGTTGTCCGTTAGTAATGGTAGTGCCAGCATTTGTGGATTGAGGGTGTAATGTGGTCAGCACAATAAACTCTTTGCCCATTTATCTCAGACTGTAGCTACTACTTATTTATCCAAGTAGCTTTTCATTTGTCCTCACAAGGCTGAGTATGACCCCGTTACAGATCCACTGCTTCACAAAAAAAATTCTGGAACTACCGGGGTTCGAACTTTTTGAACTCTAGACCACAAAGGCTCAAATAAAAAAGATTAAATAATATTTCTTAAACATAATATAATCAGTTATTATTAAATCAGGAGTCTTTAAACATTTATCAATGACAGTGGGAAATATGAATTAACTTAGAATAAAATTGTATTTATTTTAATTCTCTCCCGAAACACAAAAAGTTATAGAAAATGATAATACAATTAAATATAATTTAAATACATTGATAAACCATTGAAACACTAGACATTCCACTTCATTCAAAGTTGCACCATTTCGAGGTGTTAAATACGTCTACAATATTTTTGTTTTCTAGTCAATTAATTTTCCTCGCCCATTATTGTAGACCATAACTTTCTCCATCGAGCAAATGCTGAGATAAAAAAAAACCTCCTTGATCCCAATTTTGTGACAAACACGGTGTGTTTCGCTAACTTTAATTTGATTTCTTTTACTGTACTTTCTCTTTCCGCGGAGATTAGTGAAAAAAATAGATTTTGAGGTTCTGGTTTGATTCCGCACTTGTTAAAACTATTTGTACTTTTATTTGGTTCTGTCTCTGAAAAAGAGAAGATAAGTAGACAAGTTACAGATCTAGGAAGCCATGGCTTAGTTCCGAAAAGTGTCTACAGTAACTTAATATATTATGTTTACAGGTTCCTTCTAAGGCCCAAATAAACCTATGACTTACAAACTAAATAAACCTTTAACAGTGCAAGGAAAACACAGGGAATTTTGAAAATCTAGAAAAAATACTGGAATATTTGTTAATTTGGGACTTTGGCTAAATGATATAATGAATTGAAGAATTTATCACGCTGATTCAAACATGTATTACTACCCCTTAATCAAGAATAATGAAGTGATGGGAGTTGTACTTCCCCATAAATATTAAATCATCCTGTTTTAAACATAACTTACATGACTTCCCACCCGTCAGTTTGATGAAAAATTAAATTTTTATAGCTCTTTTCTTCGATCTAAGCTGCCTGGGAAAAAGACAATTCCTTCTGTTGAACCGGGAAAACACAATGACTATGGTAGTAATAGAGGGTGGTCAGGTGTACTGAGGTATTTTTCCAAAATGGTGTTCCCCTTCCCCCACGCAATTGTGGGTATACTTCCTATAAATATAACCTTCTTAATCCCAGAAACCATTAGGTTAATTAGTACGTAAGCGTATGGCCCGAACGGGTAGTAAGACGTGGTGCTAAAACAATCTGAAGAGGACCACTATATATAAATATATATTATTTTACTATTCACGGGTGGTGATATTTTAAAAATACATTCTATACAACTCGTAATCAAATAGTTGTGCGTAAAGTATCGGAGATATACAATCTTCTAAATAAAACAATGACACCCTTGAAAATATAATAAAGCCATTAATAGGAAACAAGCCTATCATACAGAGTGCATATCATGAATATGAGCTAGAATATGCACCAGTGGGCATATGCAATGCACGACCAGCTCATTTAGTCTGGTTTGGCGATGATAGGGAGTATGGAGTTCAAACTCACGACCAGATTCATACAATTTTTCTCTTTATGGATAACTCACTCTCCTCTCATGCAAATGTTGATAAACTTAATATCTACCTTCCTCATCCCTATTTTTTTTCACATCACTTGGTCTTACTACCTGTTCAGGTTTTTGCATATATGATCATTAATCTAATGGAGAAGAGGAAGGAAGAATTTTAGAGGTAATCTACCTGCATTTGCTTGGAAAGAAAGTGGGAAACCATTTAGGAAAATCTGGAAAAACTACCTTCAGTAGAATCGATCAGGATTCAGACACCAATTTCCCCGTCTTCAGCAGGCCAATATAACTCAAGAGTGACGCCTTAGACCATTTGGCCACTGAAGTGGTTCTCATCTCTATCTCTTAAGTGTAATTAAATGCGTATAACCCGGATGAGACGTTTGAGATGAAGAAAAAAAACTTATGTGAAAGTATATATACGTAAAGTTTATTTCGTGTCAATTTATTTCAAAAGTCGTTTTCAAAACGATTGTGTCATGTTTAATTAGCATCACCTTTACCCCTGAGGTCGGTGACCTGGCGGTCTAGGGGTAAGGTGTCAGACTTCTATTCTGGCGGCCGGGGTTCAATCCTCGGTCCCAGCATAGATTTATTTGATTACCAAACCCTTCCTTCACCTCTGACAAGACATCTTGTGAATGTGGGGAATGCCAGGCCTCCACCGTGGTTCGGATTCCACGTTAAACTGTAGGTCCTCCATTTCATCTCACAATCACCCCACCATTACACATTAGCGTAAGTGCGTATAACCCGAACGGGTAGTAAGACGCGGTGCTAATAATAATAATAATTTACCGCTGAGGTATACTCTGGATGGTTATGTGGTGTTAATAAAAACAAACGCCCTTTCACTTCTACTTAGTAATTACATATATCGCTGTGCGTGTACCATTCCATTTAACTTCCTGTTTAAGCTATCCACATATTTACGCTGGGAGAGTGAGACTAGTAGGGCGGAATTTTGAGAGTAAATAAACTCATATTTGAGTGGAGGTAGAGGGTAGATCCTCCTAAATACACCTGGATGAGACCTGACTATCCCGTCCTGCTACTGGAAAAACAGAATGGACTAGAATGGTGTCTTTGTTCGTGTGCTAAACACCCTGTCCATATTTTATTTAGATACAAACGTTCTTCGCAATAATTACACATATATTATTATTATTATTATTATTATTATTATTATTAGCACCGCGTCTTACTACCCGTTCGGGCTATACGCACTTACGCTAATGTGTAATGGTAGGGTGATTGTGAGATGAAATGGAGGACCTACAGTTTAACGTGGAATCCGAACCACGGTGGAGGCCTGGCATTCCCCACATTCACAAGATGTCTTGTCAGAGGTGAAGGAAGGGTTTGGTAATCAGATAAATCTTTGCCAGGACCGAGGATTGAACCCCGGCCGCCAGCATAGAAGTCTGACACCTTACCCCTAGACCACCAGGTCACCCCATATAATATTAAAGTAAGTCATCTTTCTCATAGGTTAAACAACACTTGTCCCTTAAACATTCTCTTAATTAATATCTTACTGATCTGTGATGCTCAAACGAAATAGCGAGGCGGGTAGTAAAAGATAGAGGATGATAGGAAAGTATTAAATCAGCCATGAATAGTAATCAGACTGTGACAAAATATCACGCTGAGCTGTTTACTCAGCTGGTTTACAAGATATCACCTCCGAAGTCCTTTGATAGCTCGTCGGAGAAGATGTAGCCATTCATCTGGTACAAATTGTCTCCAATAGACTGTTTCTTCTTTTCTCCGGTTTCCTCCGTATATTTCAGAAATTGGGGGAGTCTCGATAGAACCACGTGAACTTGTTTAGAGCATTAGACACGTGTAATATTTTTTTTATCCGACGTCTTACTACCCATCTGGGCTGTCCACGTAATTGCACTAATGGGAATGAATAAAGTATAAATGAGATAAAACGTACAAATATTTGCGTAAAAGAGAAGTGGAAAACAGTTTTGAATAAAAATCATCATACACCCATCCTGGATTCGAAAGCTGACCTCACTCATGATCACAAATGTGTTGGACCAGATGAGGTTGATGCCTTGGCACGGATGCCGCCCAAGGCCGTAATCAGGAGAGATTTTGGGGGTTCAACCAGCCCCCCACCCCTAAATTTTATGAAATATATATATCGCTTTATCTATGTTTCAAACCATATCAAAATTATGATACAAGTACGAATTAGGGAGCTGTGCTGCCATAGAAAGCACTTCAGAGAGCTACTAGAGGTGTTTAATATTTATAATTTTTTCTAGCCTCCGGCAGTTGAGG
>CABFVX010000558.1:97649-146930 GCA_902151425.1 Timema shepardi
CCTACCTTAAAATTATTGGTAGGCTAAGGCCCGGGTACCACTTGTTGCTGTTGCACATTGTTCAGCCCGTCATCAAACTCATGAAATATTTCTTGCTCAATGTTTGTTACTCCGCAATCGCTATAATATGTTAGAAGTGTAATTTACTCAGACAAAAAAGTAAAATGTCATACATATTACTTCTTCATGGTTAAGTATTTATTTTTATTAGCACCTCGTCTTACTACCTGTTTAGGTTATAGACTTTTATAACAGTTACGCTAATGTGTTGAAGATAGGCAAGGTTGAATTTGGAGGACGTGTACCCGAATTTGCGTGTAAATAGCATGAAAAATCATTTAGAAAACTCTCTTCAGTACACCCGGACGGGATTTGAACCCCGATCTCCCTGTCACCGGCAGTGTAGTCTATTGCGAGAGTGATGACTTAAGAGCATACGGGCACTGAAGCAGGTAAGTATTTATTTAATTTGGATACTTGTTATTCAAGTTACAATCTTGACGAGGTTTGGTTTCACACAATTTAAAATTGACCTAAACTCAAACACTTTCACTGTACCATTATAACTAAGCAAAGCATTTAATTTTTATATTACAGTTAAGTCAGAAAGTTTGTGATAAGTTGAACTCACGTAGTTGTAAAATGGTCAAGAACAAGGCATAATAAAGGAAAAATTTAGAGGATTCTACACACATTTGTGTGGAGTCAAGATGAAAAAAAATTTAGTACATCCAGCCTCGATTCAAACCCTAACCTCTCCGTCATTGTTAAGCTAGACAAGATTAGACTGACATCCTTGTCCACAAGGCCGTTGTTGCGGGTGGTATTTTCATTCTATCTTTAAGCATGTGCTGATGAATTTTGTAAACGTTTACCTACTCTCCTATACTTTTAGGTCAAATAATTAAGGCACCGGCAACCAATACTGCCCCCACTACTACAATTAAATTCACCTAGGAAGTGTCTCTTAGAAAATACAAACAATTTTTTCTCAGATAAAATTGATAAACTCTTTTATATTATTTCTTTACTTTATATTTATTGAAAACATATAGTGGCGGTTGCAGATATCATGACGACAGGCAAACACGTGAAAGAAGATCTAGTAACTTTTCTGGCTGCCCTATTAAAATTGGACCCGACAATCTATTTCAGTGCACCCGCAATGGTGACCGACATGGCGTGGCACTTGATTGCCATTGATAGGAATATCGTGTCTTGAATACTGGCAGGACGCGCCAATCTTTTATATATAAATGGTCTCACGATATTCCTGCATAAAGAAATAAGCGTATATTTCCAGGGCTGCCATGTACCTGGAAAACTGGGAGAACCAGTAAAACACATTGAATTTTGCAAACGTAGTAAAAATGCTGAAATAAATAAGGGATATTTAACTGAAAGCTTAAAGTAGTAAGTAGGTCTTTGAATAAACGAAAAAGTGAACTGAAGACTTACTAAGCATGCTGATTTAAAAATGTCTTAGTGCCCCTTAAACAAGGGTTATGAAGGTACATAAGCTGTATTTCCCCATGAATCTCAAAATATCCTGTTTTAAACAATATATTACATGACTTCACACTTGCCAGTTTGATAAAAACATAAATTTTACTACTCTTTTCTTCAATCTTAGCTACCTGGAAAAATGGGAATTCTTTCTGGAAACTTGGAAAACACAGGGAAGTTGGTAGTAAGAAAGTAGTTACAACCATGAATTATTTCTAAATTTATTCTTTCCTACTTTTAAAGTGTAAATACATGGATAACCTGGACGAATAGTAAGACGAATTATACAAAGTAAAAAGGCCATATATGAAGTCATCAATAAAACATACTAATTAGAAAAATAGTTTAGTTCAAAAATCTTTGACCGGAAGTAATGCCAAAGCTTCGTGTTACGTTCACTTTCCCCTTTCCCCCCTCTTAGATCCATTAAATATCAAAGCAAAAGGAAAACTGGAAGTCTATCAACAGGTTTCCGCCTGACCTAGAGTCACAATACTTTGCTTAGGTCAACGCACAGCGCATCAACATATCAACTGCCTGGTTAGTTTATGACGCATTCGAAATAACTATTATATATTACTTGAGTTTTTTTTGTTGGCTGCTAGTTTTATGTTTGATTCATAAGGAATTGGACGTGTAAGTCATGTAATAAGATCCTGTTCCCGTGACCTAGTGGCTAAGGAGGCTCATCACAGGTCTAAAGAAGCTTTGTTTGAATCCAGACGCTGCCTTAAAGTATCTACATTTAATTAGTTATGAATTCTTCTTGCTATCTAGATAATGAGATATATCCTAGGTGCTAAGTTGAGCTCATTAATGATTAATTCCTGTTTAATTTTGTTTGTAAATCTGTTTCGTGAATGAACGTTTACTAAATACTTTAAAAAGTTATCAAAAGAGGATACATCACTAATATGTATAAAAACAATCTCGATAATTTTTATAGATGCAACTCCCGCAAACTACACAGGATGAGTAAAATGATTTTTTTTTAAAGAAATGAAACAATACAGGTATATAGGGATAAGGGGATATTTTTAAAAATGTTTCACACTCTCTCTTCGTGCAAACTAGTATACATTTCTTCTAAGTTCTACTTTCCCTATCCCTACCTACCACATTAGTGTAACATGTGGATAGTCCTGAAGAGTATGAAGAAGCAGATCACTTGATATATATTTGTTTTTTTATTTATTGTCTACGCGGAATCTTATTTTATTTTCACTCAGACTGACCAGGAGACTCATGTCCGCCCATTCACAACGCCCGAGTAAAGTGGACTATATAACCTGAAATAGTTTCATAATTGAAATCCCCGTGTTTTATTCTGTGTCAACTCTTGTGATGAAACTTGTCATTTTATGTCCGTGATGGATGTTACATTTCGTAGTAACAGCTTTTAGGTTTTCCATTTCAACACGGAGATGAGTCGGCAATTATCCACGGGTGAAAATTGTGCTAACGATTGTCTAGTTGATTGATTGGCCTGTGCGCTATTTCACGTCATGCTTAAATCAAATGAGTGGTTTTTATTTTGTATGTGTACACCTCGTATTAATACACGTCCGAAATATCCGCATTTTAACTACAGTAATAGGGTAGAGACAATGAATGAATAATCAATAAAGCAAATGCACTTGGAAAAGAGGAAGAAACCATTAATAAAAATATCACCTCCAGGATACCCTGTCAGAACTCGAACCGTGACATCCCCATTACCAGAAAATCAGACCAAACGAGAACGATTTTTATCCAGGGTTCACACCTATAATGTCTAAAACCTACTTAGGTATTTTTTATATCTTGTCGTTGACAAAACGACATCGATGGACATGTATACTAATTGGCAGGCATGTGTAGTCTGGTTTACCACTGGCGGGGAGGCTGGGACTCTAATACCAGTTGGGTGTATTGAGGAGGTTTTTCCCTCAATTGTTCCTCAGTTCTTGTTACGCAATTGAAGGTACATTTCTTCTTAGCAATAACTTACTAATATTAACTTCAATACCGCGATTAAATGCCCTGGAAGGGTGGTACGACATGTCGTAGTAAATAATAAGCACAAAAGTCAAAATCTAAGCGATTTATTTTTTCGAAATTCAACAGCTGTATGAACCAGTAGACACGTTGCCACGTATTTGTTTGATTACTACGCCTAACAATAAATTATTTAATTTAGGAATTAGGATGGAAGTTTAGAGAATTGCAATAAAGTGGAGAGGGTAAGAGAAAACTTCAATGATTAATCACATGTGAAATATAATATACCTTGTGCACCCAAGTAAGAATCGAACCTTGAGACTAGAAATACTAAAAGAGACATTCTTGTTTGGTATCGTTTTACAGTGATTGGGAGGGGAAGATGGGTTTCGTAAAACTATTGAGTGTAATTAGACGGTCTTTCTTCAATATTCCTTCAATTTTCATTCATGTAAATGCTAGTAAACTTTCTATAGCTTTTACCTTTCTCATACATCATTAGAATAAATATGCCGATGTAAACGAAAACATCTTCACAGCGGTCTCTATTCTAATTTTGGAAATGTAGACATCAATTTTAGGCTAATTACAGTTGGCTTAAATCGGTTTCAATCATGAGTTTTAGATCCTTTTTATATATATTTGGTCGCCGCGTTTGACTACCCTTTCGAAAGTAAGATATTGGTTATTAGCTATACCCTGATTTTGGAAGGAAAAACAGTAGCTGATAGTTACAAAAGTTACAAAAACAACTGTGCATATAACCCGAACGAGTAGTAAGACGCGGTGCTAATAATAATACTAAAACAATTATAATATATTAATTTGTCAAGTCATGTTATATCCAGCTGTCACTTTTGATAAACATTATCAATACCTATAATATAACACAAATAATATAGTAAAATATTATCAATGTTAGCTGCAAAAAACTATAGTTGAATTTTCTAAACTGTTCTTACAACCAAAATCAGGCTTTACAGGAGCCAGCCTAGTATTAAAGGATAGTATAGCTACAAATTACATAAGTATACTAATATTACCTAGAGAAAACTACAATAAAGAAAAAGTATACACACTTAAAGACCAAACCCTGGCCTTCTAAGACAAGAGTTGGACTTGTTAGCTCTTTAAGAATCAAATAGCCAAAGTTATTATTTATGCTTTTATTGAGGATTACTCCAACTAGATATCATATTATTAAAATTGAAAAATGACACCTGGACACGGAAATTGAACCCGGGGCCTTTGTTAGCTCTTTGCCTATCCTTTCCAGACATACGATAATTTTTCTCATTCCTGTACATTGTTATTTAGTGTCTGTACCGACATGTAATAATATACAAGTACTCGTTGCAACTGAACGTATGCTTGCAGCAAAAACCGGATTATTTTATTATTTAAAAAAAATGAGAACTAACAAACTGGTTGGACGTGTTTTCTCGTAACACCTCGCGATCTCTTTCCTACTTAATTGATCCCAGCACCGAAGATAAATAAGGGGAATTACTTATGTTTAGAGACCCCGCGTAGAGTTGAGCATTTAATTTGTTCATTTTCTGGCAAGATAAAACTTTCACACAAATGGTTTACTGTTTTCATCTGCGTTTATTAAAACTGTTGTTCAGAGGGAGTCATATAAAAATAAACAAATGCTCGCAATAAGTCTATACTTTAAAGACGTAAAATGTTTCTTAGTAATTATTTGGTGACCTTGGTGATCTAGGAGTAAAGTTCTTGCCTCAGGATCTGATGTTCGTGGGTTCAAACCCAGCTGAGGTTGACAGATCTTTCTTGAGTGATAATCCGTAGCACAACTTCCTTCGGAGGGGAAGTAAAGCCGTCGGTCCCATGCCACTTGTGCCATGTTAAAGAACCCTTGAAGGTATGTGAAAATAACTTTCCTGTACAAAATTGTAGATACTTTCGCGTTCGCTCATAAAATTTCAGTATGGAAGTCAATAAGGAGCAACCAAATTTTCTGATCTCCCTTAATGCATGGGATTTCTACCAGATAATAATAATAATAATCTATTTTAATGGCGTTAACACTGCGGAATAGCTTGACTTAACCCTGAAACTAGCGTTGATTTCTGACGGATGCACCTCAACTATATTGAAAGGCTATATATATTATTTAGTACAATTTTAAAATAAAATATGGACTATGCTTGCCTAGGCATAGTATAAAAAATAATTGTCTTCAACATCTAGCTAGTGTCTTTTACTCGGATATTTATTATCATTCTGAAAATGGGTCTAGTAAAGTTTTTAAAATATTTATTTTACTTTCTCATGTATAGTGAGTATTTTAATCGTGGAATTTTTTTGCCACATGATTATGTTGGATCTTAACGTTATATGTGACCCTGAACTCAAAATTCTGGTTTATTAGCTACGATAGATTCAAAATAATTAGATGAATTTCGTTCAAATTTGATATTAATATATATATATATATATATATATATTGTATTATCCTATATCTAGCCCAATGCCTTACATTTATCCTGGATCTAATATTAAGGGAGATTTACTTATAATGATGATGATGATGATGATGGTATAAAATGGCTCCAACAATTTTGTTAATATATATATATATATATATATGACGAATGTTTGATTTGAATATAAAAATAAGGTGACCTGGTGGTCTAAGGGTAAGGTGTCGGACTTCTGTGCTGGCGGCCGGGGTTCAATCCTCGGTCCCGGCACAGATTTATCTGAGTGGTTCGGATTCCACGTTAAACTGTAGGTCCTCCATTTCATCTCACAATCACCCTAGCATTACACATTAGCGTAAGTGCGTATAGACCGAACGGGTAGTAAGACGCAGTGCTAATAATAATAATAATAATAATAATAATAATAATAATAATAATATAATAATAATAATAATAATAATAATAATATAAAAATAATATTTCTTTACGGAGAATAATTTATGTAAGTGTAGTTATCGGTGGTCAATTGTTATAATTTTGTTTCTAGTTATAATAGATTTAATGAGAAGTTACTTAAGAGTGGGTCGTGCCATTTATTTATTTAAGATATCCCAGAGATTGGAAAATAGTTTGGCCTGATAAGTGATATAATTTATAATGGCAGCGAACGTTTGTAGTCTTGTTATATATTTTAAATAAATGACTTGGAATTAATTCAATTTTTAATTATTTCAAAATGGTATTAACTAGTATTAAAGCTAGCTAAGGAATCTACTTTTTATTCAAATGTTTTAAAGAACAACTATTTTATTGAAGGGGTATATAATAAGAAGGGCTGCTTAGAGGAAATGCGCCCACATTAGCATGAAGGGAAGATAAGAAAATCTTAGGGAAAGTCACATGTATAAAATCACCCTGTTGCACTCAGTGTCCCTTTATCAAAATTTACTTAGGGTCATATACAATTTAGTATGGTATGCACCTGTATTATTATTATTATTATTAGCACCGCGTCTTACTACCCGTTCGGCTTATACGCAATGTAGCAATGTACCTGTAAGCCCTTTTCACACCAGCTTTACTTTTTTGACCCCCAGCCCTGCCCCCCAAAGTATATAGACTACTAGACATTTTTATTAATAAAATAAACTACATATAGACTCAAGTATCTAAAAAATTATAACGTTTGTAATTAATTTAGAAAATAATTTATTTTTTGGTAACCCACTTCGGTGGCCATATGGTTCTGAGGAAGGGTTTGGCAAATTTTTTGTGATTGTGGTTCATGTGGGTTCTAACAAAATTTTGGTGGTCCAGATAGGAAAATAACGAGCAAAAAATTTAACTTTCTATGGACATTCTCGCAATAGATTTTACTGTCGATACCAAGGAGATCGGGATTCGAATCCTGGTCGGATGTATCTTTACCAAATGGTTTTCCACTCTTCAGTGACGCAAATGAGGGTAAACTTCCTCCAAAATACAACCTTCTTCATTCCTAGCATATCAATGTAATTAGTAAATATCCGTATAATTTGAAAGGGTAGCACTGCTAAAAAATAGTATATTTTTTGTGAATTTTTAAAAATATTTGAAAAGAAAAGTTTGGGCCCACGTGCTCTCCATAGCTATTGCATCAATTGATCATATTCCCATTGAGCTAGGCTCTGCCAGCCCCATTATAGATTAAGATGCCATTTTATTTTTTAGTTTGGTACAATTTTTTTTAATCTATATTTTTGAAAACATACCATAACAATTTATAAAAAAAATTGTTAAAACAAGTGCAGGACTTTTTTTTGTATGGTGTATTAGATTCATAAAATACATTAATCTTAGATCAAACACGATATCCAGACTCTATATACTTTAATTTATTTCTTAGAAAACAGATACCAGCCTAATTTCACATTCAAATATTTTCAACCCGTCCTGGGTATCAACATTAGGACCATTAATCAGTATACAGGCAATCTACCAACCGAATGTTATTTTATTTGTATGATTAATACCCTTGTTATTTAATACTTATCGGTGACCTGGTGATCTAGGGGTAGGGTGTCAGACCTCTGTACTGGGGGTCCGGGGTTCAATCCTTGGTCCCGACACAAATTTATCTGATTACCAAACCCTTCCTTTACCTCTTACAAGACCTGTATTAATCACAACTTGTGAATGTGTAAAATTTCAGCCTCCCCCCCTCCCCCATGGTTCGGATTCCACGTTAAACTGTAGGTCCTCCATTTCATCTCACAATCACCCTACCCCTACACATTATCATAAGTGCGTACAACCCGAATAAGTAGTAAGACGCGGTGCTAATAATGATAGTAATAATAATAATATTTACTACTTAATTTAATTAATAGCGTTGAGGAGTGTTATCTAAAGGAAATGTACTCACATTGATTTGAAGATAAAATCGTGGAGGGGAAAATGAAGGATAATCTAACGGTATTCCTGTACTAATATGAGTCAAAATACTTGGACTACTATTTCATTACTGTGGAGGTTTGATTGATATAAGTTGTTGGACATCCAGCCTGTTATGTTGATCACATTTAAATTAGTGAAATTATAGACTATAATTCATGTAATTGTATATGACTTAGATTTTAGTTAACTTAATCTAAATAGTCTCTGTAGCTCACTTTTAGAGAGGCCAATTGTTGGGTTTAAAGCTCGTGAGTTGACTACATCTATCTAAAAAAACACAATTTGCGAATTTATTTAATTTTAGATACGGCCATTACAGGTGACGTAAAATAATCTTAAGCGTGTTTATCTAGATTACTGTAGTAATGTCTGTCAATATTTAGTTCAATAGGGCAAGCATTAATATAAGCAATAGTTTGAACTTACAAAGTTACCTATTATTAGGTATGTTAAATATATAAATTAATTTTAAGAAATATTTTCATTGGTAAAATCTGTATTGTTATTTAATAGTATGTTTTGGAGCACTACAAGAAACGTAAACAAATTTATCAATGAAATGTACATCCATTAACTGACACGCTTGCCCATGAACTCCAAAATTACATATGAATGAACCAACGGAAGGCCATCAGCATAAGAGAGATGAGGTTTTTTTCTCTTTGTACACATACCTTTCCGACACACCTCTCTCGACCACTTGAGTTTGGCAAAGACCCTGCCTTGGGGTCAACAAATCTCGTGTCTGCACGTTTCTTACCACACTTACTAATTTAACGATTAAAAAAAACTAAGTCAATGGACCACAATCCCAAGGTCTAGTCACACACTGACATTAGGCACATAAGAGAGAGAAAGCATTGTACTATACGTACGCCACAACAAACCATTATTCATTTGGAAGAAAACAAATAAAATAAGTGTGGTTGTTGAAGACGCTTGAAAACTTCCTACGATAAGTTTAATTAAGTTTTTCCTTTTAATAGACGTTGGAAACCTTAGTAAAAAAAAATATTGTAATATGGCTTTATTAAGGCAATTACTTGTAACTTGTTTCGTCTAGATCAAAATGTAAAAATTTGTAACCGAATTTATATAAAAAAATAAAAACGTTTTGATGTTAGAAGTGTTTTTATGACGTTGATTTTGGATTTTTTTTTTATGTGCTTCTTACCTTTCCTCCTTTTTGGAGACTCCCCGACACTTCCATTTATAAGAATCCCTAGTACCACAATGGAACACGCCACGCAGGAAATATACCGTTGTAACCAGTCCATGATGATGAAGAAAAAAAACTCGTCGCTTGTCCTTTTATTTAGTCACTATCACGGGTCCACTTTACGTTATCCTAGTCGCAACGTGCGCTAAATCGTCCTATACTGCTCAGTCTTTTTTAGTTAAATATGAACAAATATCTAAAGTTAAGATTTAAATTATTTATATGTCTCTTTAGTAAGCCCATGCAGGAACGAATAAATAACAACAGTTTCAGTCAGACAGCCCGAGCACTCAAAACACACTTCGGAAAAGACATCCACCCCGGCGAACACTTTGCAACCGACTATTCCGAATGACAACCAAGAACTTACTAAGACACCTCTAATTTCTTTATCGTGTATGTCCTCCACCTCCTCCACCCCCACCACCAACCACCCCCTTTTTTCTTGTTGGCTGGTCTTTAAAAAGTGTTTTCTTGCGGATAGTTGACTAAACTATGTAATAATAATAATAATAATAATAATAAAACACGTTTTCACTTCTAGGTTTCTTCGTCAACCCAACGTTTAGAATTATTGCCCCCCTCCCCTTCCCCCTTTTTTCACTCCTTGCTCCCTCTCTCTTTTTCTCTTTCCTACTTGGCGACGATTGGTAGTGGAGTGGGGTGTTTAAACTCGCACTTCTATTGGAGAGTTTGTAAAGCGCGCGCGTTCGCACGACACGGGTCACCTTTCTCTTCGAAATGACTTTTCAGTGCGAGAGAGATATACCTCCTTCATCTTTAAACCTTGTCTTTTTTGCGTTTTTATAAACTTAAACATGGGATAAGATTGCTGAATTCATTTTCCCCATTACTCCCTTCATTCTCTCCCAATAGGAATTGAAATAAATGACATTTTCAAGTGAAGGTGAAGGGAAAACCGCCATAGACAGATTGACAGTTTCAGTAGTGCTTACGAGACCAGAGAACCTAGTTAATGGAACTAGAACAGTTTCCCCTTCTTCCCCACCCGGTGTCTCTTTCCCACTCCCCTCTCACTTCTTCAACGTTCCTAGCTTTGGTCGGGGGGTACTCTCTCTTTCACGCAGACGACGTCCTTCTCCTCCACCACCACCACCACCGCCATCCCACACCTTACTGGCCTTGTCTAGGGCGCACTGTGGTCGACCTCCCATCTGAGAGATTTCTAACCTCCCATCGGCTTCCGGTGTCATATCAGGCTAGAGAGGTATCTTACGCCGGCGAGCATTTTCAAAAGGGTAGGACGTTGGCCCTCCTTGGAGACAGTAGTCCAAGAAAGATCCAGTACCTGTTGTGGTCACCAAGGCCACTCTGGAACTCGCCGATGATCCTTGCCCTGTGACCTTGAAAATACACCTCTCACCTAGTCTCGCCCTGACTCTGCTACCAAGAGGAAGTAGGTACATTCTCCGTAGAATGTTGTCGGGCAGTTGTGAAACATTTAAAACTTTGATACAAACATCGGAGGTCCAGAAGTAACTTCTTGTTAGGTGTTTAAGGCTGCATAAACTTCTTATTATAAACGTAGATTGGTTTGAAATATAACTACTCTACTCTTTAGTTCTATAGCTCATTGTTCTAAACCAAGTCTGACGGGGAAATTATTATATTAATATTTTCCTTGGTAATTATGTAAACAATGTTGACAGTTTCATTTAAATTTAATATTTTTAGTTGTAACACTCCAAAAATTCCGTTAATGTTAGTCATATTATAGTAATGTTAAAATCGTGAAATACCGCAACAATGTTTATTTTAAGAGTATAATATTTTAATCCGTAAAAAACGTAGCAGTCCCAACAAAAAATGTAACAAATTTTAAAATAAAATAAAATTGATACGCTTAGCCTTAATATTTATTCCAGGTTTCAATTTGAATCTACATAATAATTATCTTATTCTTACAATGTTTTTATGCCCTTAGGTAAATTTCGTTACATTTGTTAGTCTATGTTCACCCCTGCCCCTCCCTATCACCCGCCAACCAATTCTTAGAACCCGTCATGGCAATATGAACCATTACCCTAATGGGGTAGGGATGAGGAAAGTTAGTTTTATAGGAAGTTCTTATTTATGTATATATCTGAGTACACCAGGTCAGGATTTGAGCAGTGACCTCCCTGTACCAAGCAAACCAAACGTGACTGAAGCCTACCAGTGCGGGAATTAGGTTAAGTTAGCCTGCAGGCCATACATAAAATTTGTTTCCATTTCTTCATTGGGCAAAAAACTTACTTTGCTATGTCTTATTTATTTATTTAATGATTGGTCCCCCCTTGGGTTATTGCTTATCAGAATGGTTTTTTTCCTAAAAAGATGGATAGAAATGGACCAAGGGAACATGCATACACACATACATTTATAACACTCGTTTTACCTACATTGCCAAACTAGTTTAGTATAAAACCTGTCTATACGTGACTAACTCTATTAAAACTTGAGTAGAGCGAGGCACGTGAACTGCAAGTCATATTGAAACAGTTAGGAAGACGAGTCACTGCCATGTAAGTGGACTATCTCACACATAGTATGAACCTTTAACGTTAGGGCTAGTACAGTGAGCCAGCCGATAACTGCATGATGTATCATCGCTTTTATTTTACGTGCTCCGCATTGCGTTCTACATTCAAAATAACAAACTATACTATAGAATAAATAGCTATGATATTATATTTGTCAATTACAGGTACAACCGTATCTAAATGTAATATTTTATAAAATGTAAAAATAAAATCAGGACACGAGAATCGAACTTGTGACCTTTGACATAGTAAGTAAATGCTCTGGCCACTGATTTATCCAGGAGCTATCCCGTGCTTAGGATCATTCTTCCCTCATATTTTAAGGAAGAGTATTTGATGGACGTCCTACATATAAGTGATAGATTTAGATCAAGAGCAATCAGATAACGTAGTCACCTTCGACTCGGGAGGACCTTAAGCTGCCAAAGGTTCCGGGTTCGATTACCGTGTCCAAGTATCATTTTCCAATTATATAATAAAAAAAACTACCTTACTATTATCACTGCTTGTACCAGGGGGTACGTAAATAACAAGGCGTCAATTTCGTCTTACCTTATTGACAGGTGACGTGGATTTTAGGGTTCGAATCTTGGGTAGGTGTACCGTAGGGATTTTTTTTTCTAGATAGCGTCCACTCCCTCCCATTGATGCAGAATACATTTACTCTAAATTCTACCTTTTCTTATTCCCTGCATTAGTGTAAATGCGCGAATCGCCTATACGAGTATAAGTGGTGCACAAAACAATATCTATAAAATAATGTTATTTTGTTGGCATTGATGTAATATTATTACTTGACGTATGAAACCATGAAAGTGGTTTTAGTATCTTTTTTTTAAAATCTAAGATATGTTACCTTCGTATTGGAATCTCATTGCATCCCTTAGTGATATCCGCATAATTACATTAATGGGGTAGAAGAGATGAGTAAAATAGAATTTGGGGAACAAGTATGGTAAACTACTTTAAAAAAACCTCTTAAACCAGAACAGAGACAAAACACCTTGGTCCACATTCTCACTGTTGTGGGTATATAATACACCTGAATCGCCCCATATTGTTCATACAATTTCTGGGCATAATATTTGACCCAAATATATTATTATTATTATCACCGCGTCTTACTACCCGTTCGGGTTATATGCACTTACGCTAATGTGTAATGGTAGGGTGATTGTGAGATAGAAATGGAGGACCTACAGTTTAACGTAGAATCCGAACCACTGTGGAGGCCTGGTATTCAACACTTTCACAAGTTGTGATTAATACACGTCTTGTCAGAGGTGAAGGAAGGGTTTGGCAATCAGATAAGTCTGTGTTGGGACCCAGGATTGAACCCCGGACCCCAGGATAGAATTCCAACACCTTGCCCCTAGATAGCCAGGTCACCCGACCCAAATATAGATCTCTATCTCAAATTTTTGTGAAAGTCAAGTGTTACCGTTATATTATGTTCCAATTCTAAAGACCAAAGCTGTTTGCTATTAAGACATGGGAAAGTACTTATTCTAGGGGTTAACTTTACCTGCTTTTGAACGATATAAAATAAATAAATAGCGACAGTCAAATTTTCATATTAATAACCTTATCTGACAGATATACAAGCTATTAGACCTACTTTCACGTATTCATGCTTCAATTCATGTGATCTGCATCTGGGACTTTAGATAGATATTATAATTACCGGTAAAATAACAATGATGATATAGTACATTATTATAGATGTTGACTATTAAAAATATGTTTGTATTTTCTACAAGTTTCATCCTACCAGAATCCTACTATATTTCTTAAACAAATTTAGAATTCTTATTCTGTCTAATTATACATTACAAAAAATAGTAGGCCTACTTTCAAAACAAGGATTATTAACATTTAATCAAATTATTATGGATAAGGGATTAAGGGTCCTAATAAAAATGCATCTGTACTTGTATTGGAGAAGAGTGATGATACGACAGAGGTAAATAACACCCCTTTTTCACCCCCTCCGCCACCACCACCACTACCACCACCACCGCCACAGCCACCACCACCATCACCACCACCACATTTGGCCGAGATTCGATTCAACAAATTAATAAAAATGAAGTTACCATTAATAATTCATTCTTCGTTGCGAGCGTCCTATTAAAAGGATGCAACAAATCAATAATTACCCGCTTCGGTGGCCACGTGATCTAACGCGCTACTCTCGCAGTAGATTAGACTGCTGAAGGCGTGGAGATCGGGGTTCAATCGCAGTCGAGTGCACTTTTGGTGGTTCTTCTTAAACGGTTTTTCACTTTCCCTCCACGTGAATGAGGGTGAATTTCCTCTAAACTAAACCTTAATCCCTAACACATCAAAATAATTAATACATAGGTGTATAACCCGAACAGGTAGTAAGACGCGACGATAAAAAAAAGTTAACCAATAATCGACACTAATAAACACCAATACAATAATTTCGTCTCGCTTTACCACACACGAGGATTCTTATGTTAGAACACTTTCCCCGCAAGTGTGTAAGTTCTTAACAATGTTTTTGTTATTATTATTAAGTGAGGGGAAGGTGTGTCATTATCTTCCCAATTAATTGCGTTATGTAAGTGTAGGTTCTCATATGTGCACGCAACGCAAGCACGCACTGTTGTAAGCCAAGTGAAACAGGCTGCACACGATTGTTCCACAAGTGTGCCTCCTCAATGTTATCTTACTATTTATTTCAAAACTTTAGTCCGAACTCTTTTCCGATGAAGACAATGATGCAGACATTCTTCAAATATTGGGGGCTAGCTTGGCGTACTCTTATTTGGTTTGGAATATAAATATAGTTATAATATGACACCGAAAGATATATATTTGTATTTATTCGTAATACATTCGTATTTATTAATGTGGACTAAATACAGAGTGAAAGAAGTTGTGTCCATTACGTCTAAAGATGGATTTACACTTACATGACTGTGCACTGGCCGTGTGGTGCCGTTAACATTGAGAGCATGGTGGCAGCACGACACAGCCGGCGCACAGCCCTGTGAGTGTGAATCCTACTTGACTATCCTTGCAGGCTATTCAAAAGATTACACTAATAGGCTAGGTTTGAGGATGGAGGAATT
Source organism: Timema shepardi (assembly GCA_902151425.1). Lineage (NCBI taxonomy): Eukaryota > Metazoa > Arthropoda > Insecta > Phasmatodea > Timematidae > Timema > Timema shepardi. Next base: position 112,882 of record CABFVX010000558.1, read on the forward strand.
TAGAGAAAGTATATCCGATTTTGAGTGGAGGTAATCCGTTTATGGAAAACCCCTCTCAAAACACCTTGTTGGGCTCAGAACCCAGGCCTCCAAGTTTGCATAAAATCGGACTAAATGAATATAGCGTTTAGTATGCATGCTCACCAATGCGGGTTTCATCTTGGCTAATCGTGAAAGTGAAGTCAATAGTTTCCTTACCCCATTCCTTCTTTCATCTGATGGGTCAGGCATACTGTATTTCCATTTTAAAACATTTTCACTTTCATTATTACTTTTTAAAATTTACATTTATATATTTTAATAGCATTAATATTAAAACTTGTGTTTAAATTTTACCATAAACCAAAATATGGGTTATACTATAGCATTAGTTGGAACAAAGAAATTTTAGATTTTTTTAAAGTCGACATTATGAATATTTGGCTATATTTTTAGTGTAATTTAATAGGTAGTGATAGTATAAATCAAAAGTTACAGCTGCACATAACTTGACTTGACTTATAAATGCGTGAAAAATAGGTTACCTAATTTCATAGCTGTCCCATAAGATTCTCTATGTGAAAATAGTAGCTTGGCGTGCTGGATATTGGCTTATAATGCCGGTTTTTATCCCGATTCGTGTGTAGTTTTTTTTGGTATGCTGATATTCTTTGAGTAAGGCCAGTTTCATAGTCAGACTGAGTACGCCTGAAGTGTGCCACTACACCAAACACAGAACAGCTACGTAAGTCCAAATAGATTGGACCCGTTTCATATCCGAAACTGGACCATTCCATTCGAGTTTAGGTTGATGTCGCCCTGTATTTAAATTAGCGGCACACTTCAGGCGAACTCAATATGACAATGCAACTGACCCTAATCTAATTTATTAGTTTCTCTTAGATTAGAATTTAATTATGTCACAAAGAGCCAGAAGATTAAGGCTAAAATATTATATTAAATCTACATTAATAAAATGAAGAGTTTGTTTGTCTGACATGAGATTTATGTGATATCTACCACACGCAGAGGTCTGACATTTAAACATTAGTAACCCCTGTACGCAAAAATGTGCACGTTGAAGCTGACATTTTAACTTTTTTATTAGATTTTTTAAATCATTTAAAAACAGGGCCAGAGAAACTGAAATTAAGAGATTTTGTTTCTGTCTGTTTGAAGCAAAGAAAAGCGCTGCCCGGGTTCTTCTGCTAGTACCTAATAGGACTTAACGTGTTAACCTATAGGCTGCATCAACGGTCATACGGTCTAAAGCTTCAAGTTCACAACATACTGTGTTGTCGGGGATGGGGAGGTTGCAGTTCGAATCTCTGTCTGTTACATTTGGTGGTGATTTATCCCATCCCTTATCCACGATGGTTTGAGTGCATTTACTTTCAGCTACGTTCTTAATTATGATATCTTAGATTAAGTCTTTGATGATTTTTGGTTTTGAACAATTCAGTTATTCACTACTTTACAATCAATTTTCTATACAGGATGCAACATGACTCAAAATAAAACTGTCATGGTTCACTCAATTCAATCAATGAATTTAAGACAGCGAGAATTGCAGAGGTTTAACTATTTTTTTGGTCAAGACTACAATGAGTAGACAAATATATCTACAACTACCACAAATATTCCGGATCCAGAAAATGTATTTCCAACAAAATGCGGTGCAATACTTAGTTATTACAAAAAATCTTGGATACAATTATAGCCTTATAAACAATTTATTCCAAGAAAACAGAAGTAAAAGGGTCGATCTTGAGGAAATGAACTGGGATTCACTCGGAGAGTTTATCGGAGGTAGCATTATGACTAAACCATACCTTAGTCCATCTTGTCGGAATTGAATATCTATCTATAAGGCTTAACTCCACCTCAACATCTGCGTGGCCAACCCTACCGGTTGAGATATTTTTTTAAAACATAAAGCGGTTTCATATACTCTCTCACTGCGAATGCGGGTGTATTTACTTAAATTCTATCATGCTCATATCAGTTCCTTGAATCAAATAGTATGTTAAATGACGAGGAGATCGGGTCTCGAATAGCAGTTGGGTCTACTGGGAATAGTTTTACTCACTCTCCTTCCACTCAAATGAAGGTAGATTGCCTCTAAAATGCGTCCTTCTTCATCCCTATTCCATCAGAGTAGTTATTATATGTGTATAACCTAAACAGTAAGAAGCGCTGGGAAAAAAAAAAGTAGGCTAAAATTGTTGAGAACCATCATTATTGGGACTAGAGAGTGCAAATAAGCTCAATGTCAGCGTGATCGACCGGCTTGCATGAATATGAACAGGTGTAAACTCCATTTATCATCTTTGATGACTGGCTTTGTGATATAGCCAGCCGTGTTGCCCCATTACATACAACCTTTAATCACTCCTTCGATGTTGAAATATGGTGGAAAGACCTCACCGAGATGAGTCTCGAATGATTTCCTCAACAAGTTTTTACTCACCTTCCTTCAAATTTTCTCCAGTGGGTTGACGATGTTTTGGAAGTTGAGAAAGTGTATCCGGTCTCAGGACATGTTTACGAGTGTCAGCTCCAATTTGAGGCGTGACTCATGTTAAGGGAACCACAACCTCTCGGAAGGCCCAGACTAGCAGGATCCTTTTAAGGGGGCGATCAACGCGGAAGGGAGTTTGACATTATTTTCTACCATCATTTATTTGTATCGATCACAGATTTAAGGTGGCATGTAGAGGACGCGAGAAAATGTCAGTGTTTATAAAGTTATATAACAAAACTTCTTTGGCCAAAATAAAAAATATATTGCTTCGGTAGAAACATATAATTTGATTTTCTTCACATGGTAATATCAACAGTTGTTGAATATTTGTCATGGGCATAGCGACATGAGAAGACAAACTTTTTAAATGAAGAAAAAAGTTACCATTAAATTCAAGGACACCCTTGACAGATATTCAAAAACTGCTGGTTTCACCATGTGAAGAAAATTAAACTCCCCATCAGTTTATCGGACAGTTGTCAAAGTTATGTATCCACCTTGGTGTATTTATATCTACAACCATGTGTTCCTAAAATGTCAATTTTTACAGATGCTCTCAAATTGGACACGGGAAAGATATATCACGTGACATTCGGTCGATGGTGACCACTATAAAATTATTTTATATTTGATTCAAAATATGCTTCTTATAATGATTTAAATATAGTTCAAACCCCCACCAGTAGACACGTGAACTAAATTCAAGCTCATTTAGTCTTTTATTTTTAAAACGGAATAGTCACGGTTTCAATCCGGACTGTTTTAGTGCATGTAGGTACAAATTAAACTTGTTTGAAAGTTATAATATAGTGTGCTATTTTAGGGAATATGTGTGTACAGGTTACCTCTTAAAATAAATAAAATAAACATGTCTGGAGGCTATAGCATAATGCACTATTTATATAAAATATATGTATTCAAATTACGTTTTAAAATAATGGAAATAAGCCTGTTTGGAATTTTATAAATCTTATATTGTTTCTCCAAGCTAATTAATGCAAACATGGGTAAATTTTTTCTATAATTTACCTTTGTAATCCTTAAATTACTAGTGTAATTATAAGTGTATAGCCCGGACTGACTAATGGAGCAATAATCAAGCATCTTGCTCTGTGTAACAAAACTATTATTTTTAAATATTTTATGTTAAGTGATGGTAAAAATAAACAAAAAATTTAGTGTTTACGCTACTAGATTAAAATAATGTAAATAATGTTTTAAAATATTAAAACAGTTTATCTGACTCCTAAGATGAAACAAGGGAAATGGTGGGGAGGTTATTGACTTTACTTTCACGCTAAACTAAGATAAACTTCACATTGGTGGACACGTAGACTATACGTCAATCTCGTCTAATATAGTTTACTAGGAACTGGAAGATCGGATATTGAATTCCGACTAGTTATGATAAGACTGGTGTTTGATCAATTGTTTCCCGCCCGCCCGCCCGCTCACCCTCTACGCAAATTTCGGTACACTTCCTGAAAATTCCTCCTTTCTCAACTCCAACCTCTTAGTGTGAATATATTTTATGAATAGTTAGGCTCGGTGCACACAGCTTCGTCTACTCTGCATTTAATTCACAATAATCAAACACAAATGTATTGTGTTGTACACGAAAAGTTAGAACTCTTACCTTGATACCAAACCCTTCCTTCACCTCTGACAAGACGTGTATTAATCACAATTTGTGAATATGGGGAATGACAGTAGGTCCTCCATTTCATCTCACAATCACCCTAACATTACACATTAGCGTAAGTGCGTATAACCCTAACGGGTAGTAAGACGCAGTGCTAATAATAATGCTAATAATAATATAAAATGTAATGTACATTTTATAAGCGCACGTATTGTGTCAACACATGATTAAAAACTAACTTCACCTAGGACAGTAAGTATAATACCATTGACTCAGTCTAGGCGCTAGGCCTTGATATTTACTAACTACGAACTCGGTACTTAACCGTACAAAATACACATATATTAAATATATCCATCCCCCAGAATCAAACCAGGACTTTCTAGATTTTGGTTATGGCATTTAGTTGTTGAGATGAACTACAGCATCAAGAAGTAAGATAAAAACAATAAATAAGAAATACCATAAGCTAATAGCAAATCAAGTAAAAGTTTTGGATTGCATTTAAAACGTTGACTAATTTTGTATAACTAGCACATAAGCCTGCCCGCAAGAGATGCACTGAACGTGAATAATTAGAAGGCAACTTATTTTTTAACATTAGCTAAAAAATTCAAAGCACTTACTCTGTTCTTTTAATTCATGAAAGGCTTAAGAAAGTCTAAGACCAAAAAATAGTAATTTAAAATCCGGCTCCATTAGGTTATTTCTTCTAGTCTATACAATGAATGTACAAATTCTCTTTTTTCTAGGTCATCTAGGCCTCTAAGGGCTTTTGGAAGGTGTGGAAAGACAAACGAATATTATGAAATTATAAATTATACTATATAGATTTAGGCTATGGGATACCTGCAAAATTTAAGCTTCCTGGGTCTTCTGCGTTTCTGGATTTTTGCGACTTTGGTTTTTTACTCCCTCCAGCTCATTTTTGGGACTGCCATGGAAATTTTCTACCACCAAGTATTCCTATACCTTTTTTTGGTTAGGGTACCTGCCTGCAAAATGTAAACCTGGTATGTCTTCTAAGATTTGAGATTTTATCGACTTTGGCTTATTGGTAGACTCTCACTTTGGGGGGCCCCCCATGATAATTTTTAGTCACTAATTATGTATACACTCTTTTGGTTTAGGGTCTACCTGATTGAAAAATTTCAGCTTCCTACTAGGTCATTTGGGCTTTGAGATTATCTCGACTTGGTTTTTATGGAAAGCCCCACCCCATTTTGGGGGCTCTCCTTGGATTTTTCCTTCACCAAATAATCCTGAATCCTTTTTGGTCCAAGGGATACCTGTTTGCACAATTTCAGCTTCTTAAATTTTCTGACCTTTGAGATTTTATCAACTCTGGTTTTTAGGAAATCCCCCATTTTTGGGCTCCTCTATTGGAATTTTCTGTCACTATTTATTCATGCATCCTTATGGACTAGGGTATACCTGCCTGCTAAATATCAGATTCCTATCTCTTTAAGATTCAAGAAATGTTGACTATGGTATTTTAGAACCCCCCTATTTTGGTGGTCCCAATGGTAATTTTCTTTAGAGTTAGGGGATACCTGCCTGAAAAATTTCAGCTTCCTATGTCTTCCTGCCTTTGAGACATTTTCAACTGTAATTTTTTTGGAAATTCTCTCCCTTCTCTCTCCTCCAAGTTTGGGTCACCACGTATTCCTACATCAATTTGAGTTTCAGGAATGCTAAATTTCAGCTTCCTAAGTCTTCTGGATTTTAAGATTTTTTCGGTTGGACAGAAAGAACTGGTAGTTATTATAGCGGAGATAGTTTAAAAAATTAATAATAAAAATATCTAAAATTGAAAATCTGGCTACATTAGTTTAAAAAAATAGTAAAAAGATCAAAAATTAAAAATCTGGCTGCGTTAGTTTCTATCTCGGGGTTTTTACTATAAGTGTGCCCAATGTTTCAGCTTTCTAACTAATAAAGGGGCTTCTGGAGGGTGTGAAAACACACACACATATAAGAAAATTATATATAATGATTTATTAAATAACATAAAATACCTTCTTTCTATGATTTTTTTTAAAAACTTTTGGTCATGTATTTTATTAACACGGTAAATTCCGCGTGTAATTTAAGTGTACATTTTTATTCATCTCTACAATTCACAAGGTTTTATTTGGTTTTGTTTACCAAATATATAGGCATGTCCAGATAAAATCACCATAAAGTTGGCAAGATCTGGCTTTACGTGTTTTTATTTATTTGCTACCCAAATTACAGCTTTCATAAACAAGAATTTACTGTGCCAAAAATTATTTTCCATTTCAATGATGGCTCATTGGCTTTGCTTGGTAGTGTTTCACTTTCTGGTCAGTCCAGTCGCCAATTAATCTAAATAATTTAATAAAATAGTATTGTGGAGATAGAAATGAAAGAAGGTTATCAGCATTAGCTTGGACAAAGAATATATCACCACCACTAGAAGAAACTTTGGAAGTGCACTTGACTGGAATTTGGCTCCAGACCTTAAAATTCACACACGAATTTTATAATTTTGATTGTTACGTTCGAAATAATTATTGTTATTAACGGCTTAATCGACCGACCAAAGCGAGGTTCTGTTTTAGCTCGACCTTTGGAATTTCATCCGTTTGGCCCACGATTACTGCTTGGACCAATTATAAGGAAATTTGGTAGTGACATTCTTTGAACTTAGGCCGAACAACTTATTCATATGGATTTTCTGTATGCTTATCCCTTTCAAGATGGAAAAGGTTATCATAAAGGATTTATTTTAATAGCTCATTCCGATTGATTTAAATTGTTAAATTATATGCTATGGATCACCATTAAATTTATTATTAACTTTTTTCTGTCTAACTTGATCGCCCCGGAAAAATATCATCTTCAAATCCAAGGATAAAGCTATAGGAGATATTTCAACTCAAAATCAAAAAATAAATCTGTTGAAGCGATAATAACATGGATGGAGAAATTTGTATTGTTTTCTGAACTACTATTCAGAGAGGTAGAGATGACGAGGATAACTAAAATAATTGTATCCAAATTAGCGTCAAGAGAGGATTGTAAAGCCAATGATCTCTTAATTATCACTGGTTTCCCATTCAAATCCCCCAGGTAATGTAATAAGGGCTCACTAATGCGGTGAATTACCTTCATGCTATCCTTCTCATAGCTCACCCCTTAAATAAACGATTGAAAATATTTGTTCTAAACGTACTAATAAAAAAAAGATAAAATATTAAATGTGATCTCTGATACATGCAGTTATTACCAAGAACACTTTTTAATAGTAGAGGTTTTTTTTGTTAGGTTACTTTCTGCAAAATATTTTCATTCGTCTAGTGCAAACGAAGCAAGTGGGCTTGGTGATCATACATGGGACGTATACCTACCTATATCCTGTTAACATACATTGATAGATAAGGTTTTGAAATTACAGACAAAGTAACATAATATTGCCTTGACGGTATAAAACAAACCAGCAACTTCTTGATAACAGGTAGAAAAATTCATCAAACTTATAAATAATACATGTATTACAAGTTTTACTAAAAGTAAATTTATATATATATATATATATATATATATATTTATATATATATATAAATGTATGTATTATTGTTTTATTATGAAAGGCTTTTTTACATTTGTCAACTACACTTTATACATATAGTTTATATGTTAAGTGTAGCTGCCAACTATATATATATATATATATATATATATATATATATATATATATTTTACCATTGCACTCACAGAGTTTGCCTTAGAACTCCTTAAAATATGTTTTCAAATTTGGAGTTACACACATTCTCCAAAGTGATAATGGTAACAAATTTGTAGCAAATATCATCCAGGAATTGTTGTCACTTTGTCAGGAATGTTAAATTTTACATGGACGTCCATGTCATCCCAAGACTCAAGGAAGTGTAGAGAGAAGAAATCAAGATGTAGAGAACATGCCTCGGGGGTGGATGCATGACAACAATTCAACTAAGAAGAACTCTTCTTTACATCGGATCATCAGGAGACCCCGTACCGATCTCTTTTCGTTTGCGATTCCAAAACCGGACTCAATAGCACAGGACTTCCAAACACACTTTTTGACAAACTCACCAATGAAGAAGAATTAGAGGGTATAATAAACACTCAAAATGGCACTATCAACTACGCTTCCGGGAACTCACGCATGTAAGAAAATGTTTCACTGCCATACGTAAGTTGACCATTTGTTAATGGATTAGATTTGTCTTTGAAATGTTCTTCTTGAAACAAAGAGAGGATGGAAATGGACGCACACGATACTGAAGAGAAATTGTAATATTTAGCTTGAAAAACTCAACTTTATATTACCTTGAAAAAGGAAATGGTACATAAAAACACCAAACGGTATGCAGAAAAAATGATAGACCAGACCAACAAAAAGCTCCCTCCTTTGATTGTTGGCAACTCTGTGACAATAGTGGTTCTAAAAATGGACTGAGGACCAATGGACACTAAAAAGTTGAAGGAATGATAGTAGAATTTAGAAAGGGAGTGCACATCATTGGAACTGAGGCAGGGATGACTAAAAACTGGTTTACACGAAATTGAATTCAGCCGTCAACTTCTTCATTCACAGGGACAGTTTCAGACAAAACCATTTCACTACGAGAGGGAGTAGCTGCTCATTCACCATTCCGAGGGCAAGGCTTCCAGAAGTGTCTTTGCACGCCATCAAAAAATAGTGCTGCACAAAAAAATGTGCTTGCCACAAAAGTCAGCATAGATGATATTCAGGTGTCATTCAAATCTGAAGTGTGTAAATAAATAAATAACAGGTAGGTGATTGACAGTAAATGGATTAAAGAGGTGGACTCCTTATCCTTTTGAATAGTTTAAACTATGATTTTGCTGTGAGCTATTTTTATGGTTTATTTGTTATTGATTGATTTGAAGTTACTGATTTGTTCTTCTTTTAAATATTATTTTGCTGTATAGTATCTAAAATCGGAATCAGCCATTTGATTGATGAACAAGCTCAATTTTAACAAAATTCGATTATTATTATTGTGATGATGATATTAATACCTATTTAGTTATTTTTTAAAAGTAATCTTGTAACTATTGTTTAAAACTAGATTTTTCTAACTAGTTTCACAATTAATGTAACTTTTTTTTTTCTGACTTGATAGACATATTTTTAATTTTGTTCTGATTTGGTGATGATTACATTGTTGCCTAGTGATATCGTGGAAAGGTTTGATGGCCTAGATATTTTATAATATGGCTAAATGTGTTAGCCTTTTTATAAAACGGCTGCAGGGCTAGCTTTACAATACGACTGGTTGAGTTAGTCTTTTTATAAATCGTCTGAAATTTGGACAGCCTTATTGAGGGCAAATGTTTCCATCACATTAAGTCTGGAGGTATCTAGCCGTTTACAAAAAGGCTATCTCTCCTCAGCCTAATTGAGATAAAAACTTTTTCGACAAAAAAGCGGCGTATTGTAAAAAAGCTTAGTACTTTTATATTAAGTCTGATTATACAAATATCCTGTGATATATATATATATATATATGTGTGTGTCACAGGATCTTTGTATATGTAAAAAAGCCTTTCATGATATATGTATATATATATATCATGAAAGGCTTTTTTTTTACATTTGGCAATAACACTTTATATATATATAATGTATATTTATATATATATATATATTTGGCACTTACACTTAACATATATGTAAAGTGTAGTTGACAAATGTATTTATCTATAATGAGTGTTTTTGAAGCTAAAGTCTTACACTTGTCACTCTGGTAATCGCTCGACTAATGGTAGAAAATGACCTCACCGTATCACCTAACGTAGGCTTCATTTACACTTAAATATAGCACGTTTTTCTTACTTTATCTCGCATAGTAAAATGCTGTAAAGTTAAAGGGTTTGTGTTATACATACTAATGCGCGTCGCTTTTAGAAAGGCTGGACTTGCACTTTTTCTGTTAACATCGCAACCACCTACAACCGTCTCATCATTTATGTTTAAGTTAATAGGTGAACTGTCTTGCATAATTAGTTTATCTCTAAAAGTTAAGAATTCTTACTTTGATAGACGACACTACAACGACGGATATCATTGTGTAATCAAACAAGGTTAACATGTTTACCTTCATGAGCAAACTTTGTATCTCTTGTAAGATACCGCCATAATATACTATATCGAGGCAGGCTTGCCAACCTTCATGGTAAGTGGAGTGTATTTCCCTTGGTTTACCTAACTGGACATGTTTATTATTTTTAATGTACAGAGATCATTAGAACCCAATATGGGGGAAAAATTAAAAGTTGAATAATAATTAAAAACTATAATAATTATAAAATTCTGATGACATGTGATTGCTATCCTTGGTAAAGAAGAGTGCCACCCTAATAATATGTGCACATATTGCTAAATAATGTTTCAGTGTGGTTGGGTTAAATTAATTTCAAGTGCAGCTTTACAAATGCAAATATTTGTCAGTTACTTTTAAATTTGCTTCTGTCAAACTAGTAAGTTTTAAAACAAAAACTAGACTCTTAAGAATGACAAATCTTTAAAAAGACTAATGTGAAGACTCAACTGGAAACTTTGGATTTGTAGAGTTCTCAGATTAAGCTATATCGTATATGACTGTCGTGACACCAAAGTGTTTGCTTCAAGACAAGATATCCCTTTGACTCTGACTTCTACGAGTGCCCATGGCGTGTAAAATGTTTTATGCTAACACAGGGGAGCACACACGGGGGGGAGGGGGGTCTCCAGCGGGTCTGAACCTTTTCTGGTAAACATGAAGGATGAATAAAGTATATTATTTATAATCACAGTAAATAACTAGATGTAACAATTTGGGCTATATTGTCTAGTATAGTGGTTCCCAACCTGTGTGCCGAGAAGATTTGGGAGTGTGCCGCCAACATTTCCTAACATTTTAATTAAATTAAACATCTCATAATAAATCTACTGCTGGTTACAGTTTCAAGCCTCCCAAAGTGTTATAGCAATTGATAATTTTAGGTTTCATTTTAAAAGAAGATTGTGACCAACCAGTTTCTATCTGTATATTTTTTGGAGAACGCCTGAGCAACTAAACAATTATTCTGAGCCCCATGAAGTGGCATCCATACACCAAACATCCCAGTGATTCCCAAAAAATACATCATCCCAACACAAGGCACAAATAAAATGGAAATAATTGTTTACATTTCCGACAGTGCACCTGAGGTGTCATTCAAAGTGGCTGTATTGATCACAAAAAACACGAAGTCAAATGTAAAGCCCACTGAACACGTTGCTGGTTCGTTGCTAGATTGCTTGCTGGATTTCGCTGCTCGTTGCTGTGCATGATGAGCTGCTGGGTTGGCTTCAGACGAGGCTCGCCATCTGCAGGCCTTGCGGCTAGTTTTACGAGATAGCGCTAGAGAACGCTAGCTTTGCTGTCAACAAACATGGACAGCGATGATGACTTCTTGGACGACGATACTTTGAGGGCAATTTGTATTTGTCGAAGACAATTAGTGATATCGATATTTTCAAAAATTATTGACCCACTGTGGAAGCGCAGAAAATATAGAGAATCACATGATCGTAACCACCTCTCACTGACTGCGCGTAGAGTGGCGATCTTTGTGCCTGGTCACGCGACTGAAGGTTGCTTTCTGATTGGCTCAACTCCCAAGCTAGCAGGGAATCAAGCATGGAAAATAGCACGGGCCCTATCAAGGGAAACCAGCAGGCTATCTAGCAGCCAAGCCATCAGTGACTTAATTTTCCAAAAGTGCCCAGCTCAGCACCGAGCAAGCGATCTAGCAATTAATACTGTATCAGTTGCGGTGATATTTAATGGTGAAATTGTGATTGGGCCAGCTTGTAGGTCATTATTGAAACCATGCTTGAAAACTAATCTAAAGAGCAAGTTTCAAATGCGTCTTTATCGAATAATTAGACGTATTTCTGGAATATCTGAGAGCACCAGTCAAAATTTTGTTGAAAATTTAAAATTAAACAGGAAATATGCTCTGCAAGTAGATGAAGACACCAATAGAAGAATACATTTATTATCAACTGCATCTCGATACTCATCATTTTAATTCTTATATAAATTTATTAGGAAAATATATTATATTACAGCCTTTAAACAAGTGTACCGTGAAAATATTGTCATGGACTAAGCGTGCCCCTGAGTGAAAAAGGTTGGGAAACCCTTGTCTAGTCTGTATATATAGCCTCATAAAGTAATTGATAATTATTTTTAAAAAAACAAGTATGAGTCTTATACGAGTGGATTGGATTGACTAATGACATGTAAATTCTTTACTTTGGACCACCCCTAAGAGAATTTATGTGTTCACCCCTGTGATTACAGATTAAGGAGGGTCTTTATACTGCTATTAATTTTAGTATATTTTATTCATATTACAAGTATGTGAACGTGATACCATCTTAAATTAAATGCATTTATGATATATATTATAAATTTATATATGTATATGACTTTTTAATACATATTCTATCATAAATATTTTTATTTATATATAGATTTAAGGCTTTTTAATTCCAGAAGAATATTCCCACTTTCCCATTCCCAACAAAGTGTTTTCCATTCTCCTTCAAAGCCCTTAGATTACTTATATCAGCGTTTATCAAACTGTGCTCCGTGGATCCACGAGACCCCGCCATACTTATCTCAGACCCCGTGAGACAATTTTATAATATTAGTTACTGGTTTTTCACAATATAAAATGGCATTAGTACCATATTGTAATTTTTTTTTAAAATCTGATTTAAGGGCATTTACCAAAGGCGCAGCCAGAACATGTTTAAGTTTTCCGTTTGTTTTATGCTAGTAGAGTTTAACTCTTAGTTAATGTTCATAATATTTGGTTAAAATATTTTATGAAGGTTCTAAACTTTATTTTTTCTGGTGTGAGGGTTCCTTAGGTCCAAAAAGTTTGGGAGCCCCTGCCTTATTTCAAAGAGTATAAGTCAGTGAAACGCTAGTACCAATATAGAGCGTTCTAAAAAAAAAAGAAGGTAAACGAACACACCAGTTAATATCTATGAGAACCAGAAAGAGATAGTTACACGAACCAAAGTGACTCAACACAGGTTGACAACTTGGTGCGAACGTGCCTAATCAACACAATGAAATAACATTTTACTCGGTTGACAACATAATTAGGTGCTGTAACGTGGAGGGGCGTGTGTAATACCCAAGTACCTGCCTCACTTTTAGAAAGGCTTCACGTAGCTTTTCCTGTTGACGTCGCTTCCGTCTGCAATTGTTCCATCAATCATGTTTCACGTTGATGGGTGTGCATTATTGTAAACCTCGTCCACCCCTGAAAGGATGACACTATGACGATATCTTACAGATACCATCGTGGTATCTAACAAAATAATCAGGGAAAAAAATGTTATGGAGGCTACATTAACTTGCAAACAGATGGGAACGTGGTATAAGTCAAGCTCATAAAGTCCGTATTGCCCTTGACAGGATAATCGGGGTTCAAATCCCATCCAAGTGTTTTTTTTTAAACTTAAATTGTTCCCCCTCTCCCTCCGCACAAATGGAACTACACTTCATCTAAATTCAATTTTACTCTTTCCTAATTTATTAGTGGGACTTTATAAGGGAAGAACGAGAGAAAATTAAATCATGTACCGACACTATAGTTCACACCAGGATTAAAACCTTTCCTTTAGGTGACGGGCTGTCACGTTTTGTGGAGATATAAATAAAAGCGTAGTAAACACACATTATAAAACGATGTAAAGCCTACATGGATATTCAGAGACATGTGTAACCACATTACTCCACGGGGCACTGGGTGAGAACCTCTCAGGGACCACTGGTGATCAACAATTTTCTTATCCGAGCAAGCCTTTTGAAGATCTTTGTGATCCTCCTTATTATATCACATAGTTCCCAAGCCTCTAGATAAGATAATTGGTAGGAATCGGTGCCTTAGAAGTAGGACTATTGTTTAGTTTTATGGGGTATTTGTGTGCAATTTCTGAACCGACTGATTGTATCAGCACACAACTTTCAAACTAACTTAATTCCAGACCAAACACAACAACCAGTCTCCCAGCGGTTAATTCTTCGCGTTGAAAGGGAATATTAGCATTTTTCTAGTGATAAATCTTTTTAACCCTACTGATAATCAAATTCTAACCTTTAGAGATGGGATACCGCCTGAGCCAAGGTGATGTACAAGGTGTATTTGTTCTCACCTAGAGCTAGGGTGTAATAGGTGTCACGGCGAGTTAAAGGAGAGTGACAAATCGACAATAAAGCCCAGGAATTTACCATGTGTTATTATTGCCATTTGCATCCGTAAAAATTAGTAAAACATTTATTTATCTAAGTATAAAAATAAATAATTAAAAGGATTACAGTATCTGTTACAATTCAAGTGATTATTACTTACAAATATTTTTAAAATACGTTTATAAATAAAATAAACAAATTCCCGGCTGATCGTGAAAACGTATTTCAAAATAGTGTTTTCTTCATTTTCGATAATTAAACACATCTAATATAATGGATCACGGTTTAATTGATTTATTAATAAAAAATGCATCAATATTTTAATATTTTGCAGTCAGGCTCTTATAGGCCATACTTACTCTATGGCATTAAGAACACGAAAGTGTATTGCCTTACTATATTTTTATATTTTTTGCAAGGTGTTTCCTATTTTATAATAGTTATGTGAGAAAAAATGTAAAAGTATTCCACAAGAGGTCAACTTTGCAAGTCTATTCAAATAAAGATAAATCTCAAGAGCACGCACGTGTGTACTGAAATGATGAAGCAACATAATCAGCTTGCATTTTCTCATTGTCTTACATAATAGGTTTTGTTTAGAAAAACTTTCAGGTCACTTTGCAATACCTCCTTAGGGTTACGTCCTCAGTTAAAACATTTTGTGTAGGCCTATACAATATCCTGCTTGGGATAGGACTAAATCACAAAAGAATTTAAGAAAAATTAAAAGTAATTTCTATAAAATTATATCCAGGAACACCTGTTTTCACGATGCGCGAACTCATTAAATATTCACGAAATATTGAGAATGTTATGTAAAAAAACGAAATACTCTAATTAAATTTAAACAAAAAAGAGAAATTATCACTGAAAATTCACGGAAAGATCTCATTTATTCTCTTGGCAAACGGTTTGATCCAAGGAAAATTTTGCAAAGCTCCTTTTATGAAAGTCAAATTTTTCATAAAATCCTAGTTAAAAAAAAATCCCTTTGTAATTAGCAAAGAACGAGTATACAAATATATACTGTGTTTAGGAACCTAGTTTCTCTGAAAATGCACCAAATAAGTGTGATTTAAGAATTCTTCCAATAATGTCGTTACAATTTAAAGATAATACGTATACTTGAGATTTATAAGAAAATATTTGGTCCAGTCGTGTACCTATTTATTTACTAAAAGCCTGGAGGGCAAAACATTTATCAACGGTATTATTTTAGTATTTTTCCTAACTAATAAATTTAATGGTACATTTTAATACGCATAGTGGTATATCTCTGCAATATCTATTCTAAAACCTGGTTTTAAAATTTATCCTCTACATTCAGACTAACCATCAGTGCTTTATGTTAGTTAAAAACTTACGTAATATGTTTTAAATCATATACAAATCATCGTCAATTTGAGTAGGGTAAAGGAGGAAATACTTCGCTTTCGCCCCCCCCCCCTCAACCTTTCCACCAAGGTGCGCCATTAATTTGATATAACTCATAACTTACTATTTTCAAAATGTGGATAGTGTATTTCGGTATTATCTTGTAAACAATATATGTAACTAAAATGATTGCCAGTGTTTAAATTCTCCTCAAACTTACTTTTATTCAAATTAAATATCGAAAAATGAAGTTAATTTGCTGAATCATACTCTAAGATGTGTGTTTAATATACAGGATAAGCACAAATATACAAACAACTTTTTTTTCCCAGCTTCTCACTACTCATTTGGGCTACCTTCATGTACACTAATAGCACAGAAAGTGAAAAAGGTAGACATTTAGTAGAAATCTAACAACATTTTCGTGAAGGGAGAAATAAAAATCACCTAAGTACACGTGATCAAAATTCGAACCCCAATTTTTCCATACTAAATATGGCGAGACTGATACTTTTATCCACGTGCCTATTAGTGCGGAATATAAATTATTGTACTAGCGTATGCTGACAGTTTCCAAACTAAGTTGTATTCAAATTAAGTGTTAAAAATACATATTATATGTTGTAATGAGCTATTATTAATAGCCTGCTTCGGTAGTCATGGTCTAAGGCGCCACCGACGTGTTCGACTAGACTGCCAATAACAGGGATATCGGGATTTGAATCCCAACCGGTTATAACCTACTGAGGGTAGATTTCCAAAATGGATTTCCACTCCCCCTGCACGCAAATTCGGGTACACTTATTCTAAATTCAATCTTCCTTATTCCTAACTAATTAGCGTAATTAGTAAATATGTGTATAATCCCAATAGGGAGTAAGATAGGGCAATAAAAAATATATTAATATATAGGTTGAACAAAAATATCCCAACCTGCTGTGCCCACAAATTACAACCTTAATTTTTAGACACGCCTATGCTGGTTTAGTTTGTAATGTATTTCGGATGACGGGTCACTTGAACCACGACAGATTTGACTCGGCTTGTGTAGCCAGCCACAAACTAACTAATTCACTTGGTTTGCGGTTCAGTGTGTGTAACGATCTCGTGTTATATGGATTGATGATGGCGGATACATGTGTCTTCAGCATCGTGGGGAAGTTGGTTGTCACAACATGTGGGACAGACCAGGAAGCAGGCCACGCAAGAATTTGAGCAAGTTTCGGGAAGCCCACATCGGGAAAGATGCTATAACTGTCTTGGGGAATAACCGGTACTCTCTCCTTGAAAGTTGGTGACACGTGTAATCGCCATTGACACGACTAACACAGGACCTATGCAAAGCGTAAATACAAATAACTCGACGAGTAGCTCTTAGGTCAAAGTTCTTTGGCCAGTGATAATATTTACGCGCAAATTAAGAGCCTTTCTCACTACCAGGATAACATCTAACTTAGGTATAAATGCAGCTCAAAAAAGGCATTCCATCATGTTATGGCATTCTGGATTATACTTTTAAAAAAAAGAGGGATTTAGACCAGTCAAGCTCAGCTTCATGAGGACAAATAAGAAGCTACTTGAACGAAAAAGTGGCGACCACGGTCTAGAAAACTGTGATTAACTTTTAGTGGGTACGTTATGCCAACCACGTGACACACTAGCCACTCGATCGGTATAGTTCGAGTATGGGCTTAAACCACGGAATTTTAAAAATTACAGTAAAATTGTAAAATAATTATTTTACGATGAATAATAAAATAACTAATTCCAAATTCGTTGTTGTCAAGTGAAGAATGTAGAAAATAACAATTGGATACGTTTTCTGTTTCGACCATTACATAGTCTACTTCTGGTTAAAGTTGTTTTAATTGTTCTAGTGCATAATGTAATTATGTAGTGCTAAACGAGATACACATCTATGTAGTTCTTGTTTCCCATTGTAATAATTTCAGAATACTATAAACTATTTTTACATCTGTTAGATGGATGTGTGAATATTTTATTGCTATTTCAATAAGAAACAATGCGTTTAATTTGTCTCACAAGTTAATTAATTTGTAGAATTTTGCTATGTTATGAATGTAGAATACGTATTTAAGGTAAATGATACCAAAACCAGTATAAGAGCAAGATAAACGAATCTTAGCCTTACTTATAGAGGAGCTATTGAGTATTTTTGCTCAGCTGTGCAGTGGTTCCTTTTGTAATATTCTGTGACATGGCATTTAAATATTTACTATCAACTTTTTTCTTGGGGTTAAAAATAATATAGGTCTGCGATGAAATTTTCACTACCAGTATTTAAATAATCCTGGGTATGCATATACCTTCATAAAATCACCCGATCTAGAGCATTTATTTATATATTGGAATAAAACTATTTTTTATTTGAAAATATCCTATGTAAAATGTTTTTAAATTATATGTTCCCAATATCTTAATGCCCGTCCGTGCTATGTGAATTTAATTATTACTCTGATGTTGGGACGAAAAAGATAAAATTTAAAGTTATTTGGGTGAAGGCTAGATTAGAAAACCATTAAGGAAAAAAACACTTCTTAAAAACCCGATTAGGACTCAAACACCGACTTCCGCGTAATCTAAAAACCGGCCTCCGTCCACGTGCCCATCAACGAAGGTTCTAAGATATTGGATTGACACACAGCTAAATGCCACGCTCAAACGCAACTTCTCCGTGGCCGACTCTGAAGTACACATACATTTTAATAGAAAGGGTATTTTTAGAAAGTACAAACTTTTTTGTGTTCAACATTGATAACATTTTATTATTTTATTAATGCTATTTTATAGGTATTGACGATATCTATCAAAATTGACACCTTTAAATATCATTACTTGACGCATGAGTGTGTTAAAATAGTTCTGGAAACTTTTCTAACTATCGTTTAGTGCTCTTACTACGGAAATTGAAATATACCGCGGCGGTATGTTCCATAAGAGATGTTATCCAACGTTTTACCGGTGAAAACATTCCTTCACGACAATGTGACATTAATGCGCAATTGTTCACTCGATTGTCAGGAAAAAAAGGTGACTTACTTTCCGTCGCCATCAAAGGGTTGTGTCATGTGTTTCCTTCGCAGGAACATATATGAGTTGCCTCATTTCTTGCCTCAATTCTTAATTAGGTGCATACAAAAAATATATTATCGCATGTCTTGACGAAATAAAATAAAAACACTTTTTGTGTCGAAGGAGGATATAATATGTCAACTTACGTAAGTGATAGTATTATGTTGTGTTTATTTTTCAACTAATTTATCAAAGATTATGTATGCACTATTATGTAAGGAAAACAGCTAGAGTGCAACCAGTTGGAATTGAACCAGTCCTCACGTCTCAAAGCTAGGTATAATAACCACGAATCCAAACATTACGTTTAAGGAATATATTATAACAAATTATTACTGGTATAAAATTTCTCATTGGAGTTACAGAAAGGGCTATCACTCCTTATTCTTATTGTGTGAACAAGAAATAACTTTGTTCTTGGTTTTAAATATGGCCGTTCCAGTCTAATTTTCACAGATTGGGTCTTTTAGAAAATGCAAACATATTTTTTAGGCCAAGATTATTATAGTTTTATTGTATTATTATATTTGTTACAGTCAGCCTTGATAATATTTTACTATATTATTGCTATTATTTTATTGGTATTATAATATTTATCAAAAGTGACAGCTGACGATCACATTATTTGACGTGTGAATACGTGAAAGTAGATCTTGTTGTTATTCTAGATGTTAGACAAGGCTCTCCCTATTAAAATCTAGCTATAGGAGTGTACTTCTTAAAAGATAGTTGTTCTTCCATTGATTTGCTTGGTTCAATTATTTGTGTAATTGTTTGTATATAAATATTATTAATATATTCATGTTTTATATTTGGCCAATTCTGAGCCCGGGAATAAAGTTTACGTGGCCAAAAAATGTATTAAATAAAGTTATCTTAAGAACGTGTGCAATAGATTTGTCATTTTTTATTTGGATTTGTTGAAATTTTTGGCTTTCATTAACATTATCAAACACATTATAATTTTATCTTTAGATAGCGGGGTTGTCATAATAAAGGTGTAAAGTCATCTAAAAATAAGATGAACTAAATACGTAATGAAGAAAGCATACGTTTTCGCTATACATACAGCATAGTTTAATTGTACATGACTAGCGAAGTTTGACAGACCGAAACTATTTTTAGTTTAAGACATAGACGCATCAAGTATAACTTTAGTAAATTTTGAAAAATGGGACCTAGACATCGGAATAGTTATGCTACTTTTCGAGCCTCAATAATAACTAAAATATTCATTATAAATCAAATAGCCAAAGTTATTTGATTCTTAAATATGCGATCCCTTACAATTATAATAATTGTACAAGTAGCAGCAATAAGCCAACTGCCGAGTCGAAGGTGGCTGCGTTATCTGATAGCTCGTGATCTTAATAAAAAAATCACACATTTGTAGCCGACAATTTCCTCACGCCCATCACAGACTCTGCCTTAAAACATAAGTGAAGAATGACTCTGGGCACGGGAAGCTCAGTGGTTAGAGAAGTGGCGTTCTAAGCTAAGAGTCCCGGGTTCGATTCCCGTGTCCAGGTTTCGTTTTTCAGAATAAAATAATAATTTTGAAAAGGTTGGATGTCATAATTATGTTTCGTAACAATTTAAAAAATATGTAATAGTGTAGTTAAGAAAGACAAAAAATTGAAGACAATATTCTGGTTTCACCGGGATTCAAACCAACTTCTTAGGAGGGGGTTTGAGAGAAGGGTTCATATAAGCGCATCAACTCTCTAGAGTATAGACTATGAGGGAGCTAAGGCATCGTATGATGTTTCAAAAATGTGCAGGGACAGATGGCACAACATATTAAATACTTTTCTTAAGCTATATTCCGCATCGGTGGGCACGGTACCATCCTTTGCTGGTCTAATTTTCTGGTGATGGGGAGGCAGCATCTTGAATACAGTACCATCCAGTTGTAATAAGGGTAGTTTTCCCTAAATTGTTCTTCACTCATTCTCTATACAAATATGGGTACATTTCCTCTCAATTCTACCTTGATCGTCCTCACCCAATAGTGTAAAAATTTTAATAGCCCAAAAAGTTATTGGTACATACAATAAATAACTAAATAAATAATATTGTTCAAATTTATTCGGAAATAAATAGCTTCTCGTTAAGCTGTCACACGTAGGCTATATTGTAACATAATTTATAGTTTTGAAATAATCACCTCAACGATATAAGTCATCAGGGCTTTTAGGGGTCTTTCATACATCTGGAAAATATTTATTAAAATATATAAACAATTTGACATCTAAGATATATCAACACACTAAAAGCTGGTTGCACACATATCTTATTGATTCTTCAATCACCGGGTAACCAATTAGCTTAATCCTAAATCAAGAAAAATTTATGTTGCACAAAGTTAATTTAGGATCAGAATCTCCGATCAACTGAAAATAGCTTTGATAAAATAGTCAAATAAAACAAACATAGCAGCACTATAAAAATAACTGTATTTGGAAAATATGATTGTGAAAAGACCTAAATGTGTACATAAGGTTGGCTGTGATGCATACAATTCATGTGTCTGGTAGTCTAGGCTGCCTGATATTTATATATTCATTTCAATAGATTACGATTACAGGCTCATTTCTTAACATATATTAATACATATACACAATAAAATATAATCAGTCTAAGCCTAATTTCAAAATTTATTTCCCTATAATTAAAGAAAAAAAGATAATTTCATTTCTGCAGCTATTTTGGATCCCAACAATAATTCTCTATAATATCATTGTATAGTTTATATTCTTAACATAAAGACGCCATCATTTATATTACACTACTATCTTTAAAAATAAGTCACATTCAAAATAAATATATAAAACACACACTTTACTTATATTAACCTTTTAGATAAGGATACAAATTTTAATTCAGTTATTAAAACTTAAATGTTATATCTCCCATCAAGATGATCGGAGAATAAATCAGTTGATGAAAGAAAACTGGCTGGATTGCTTGACCAGAAATTTGAACCACAATCACATCCCAATTGTTAATGGTGCAACTGAAAAGGAGGTTTGAGGCACTTATTGGAGATCAACTTACATCTGATCTCTGAGCAAACCATTGTGTAACCGGTCCTAGATTGTTTAAAAATAATGCTTTACAATAGTTATTGTCTTCACTTTTTTTAATCGTGTTCATTGTATTGACTCTTTTGACCATTATCTTTTATAAATGCTTAATCATAACCATGAAGGAGTTGGTTATTTCGAAATAGTAAAGTGAATGAAAATATTTTAACTACAGCTTGGTCTTGAACCTGATATTTAATCCTGATGTCCACTGATATAAGTCTCGTATGGTTTGATTTTCCGGCGATGGCTAGTTCATAGTTCGAATCCTGCCCATGTATATAAAGGTTCTTTTTCCTAAAATGATTTTAATACATTTCATCTAAAGCTATACCTCTCTAGTTATTATCTCGTTATTTTTAATATATTGATATTTTGTATGTGCAGTAAGCGCAGTCGATAAACAAAAAAATAAAATATATTTTAATATAATTTAAAAGATAATTCTTTACAGCCTAGTTGCTAAACTTAAACATTGCAAATTATAATGTTACGTAAGCTTCCTTGCTCATGGTGCCAACACCCTTCTGATTGGCAAATTGTCGCCACAGGCTGTGCCAGGCTGACAGGGTGTTGTGACAAATTGCCATTTTACAACATGACCACCTATCAACCGGAGGCTCAACATGTCCGCTGTTGTGGTAGGTTAGGGAAGGTGGCTAGGACAGTATGGTCGGTTAATCATGGTAAGCTCTTTAAGGGCATTTAAAAATAATGTACGGTAGTGTAATCTTGATTAAAGGCAACTGGATCTATCTTATTTCCAACAAAAATCACTCAAACTTTAGAAATTGACAACTACAGCATGGATAATGAATGTATAAACGTGGATAGATTTAGTGGCTTTTTGAAGTGTCAGATAAGTTTATTCATATGGCAGTCCGTCTGTAGTGTTCTCCAAATAAGGAAACTGGCCTGGATCGCCGTATTTCGCTTGTTTGGCACGCTGCTATGATCGCAGATCTGCAGAGCAACAACCCACTAGGTGCCCTAAGGTCTTTAAGAGTTGGAATTCAAAGTTCATCGATGAAATAGGAGTGTTTGATTCGTATAATCTAGGCTGATATCAGTATATAACTTATTTAAGTAGGTAGAGCATATTTTTACTAAGTTTTAAGGTAGCTCCTTCAATTAATTGAAGGGCATATAGAGTGTATTAATGTGAAATTTAACTTTTCTTTGACCGAGTGCTAAATTTACAGTAAGGAAGATGGTTGCTGTGTTTGACATACAAATAAGTTCTACTGACTCTAAAAATCAGCTACGTTGTTTAACTTAAAAAGAAGTAGATTAAAGTTTGGGAATTTCAAGGAACTAAAGAAGCATTCATCTAGGAGATAATTTAAAAAATTATTGTGAAGCCCTCATCCAATGTTATACATTTTATTAACACAAAACTCATAAATTAACTTAAAATATAGCAGCATAAACTATATTAGGCACCCAAATTAAACACCAAGAGTATTATTACTATGTTGACAATAAGGCTGCCTTCACCCTTTCGAACTATTTTTAATACTATGTTTTTTGTTTGAAATCTACAGCACTCCGATTTAACAAGCTAGGGGTACTTGAATAGACAGTTATGGAATAGCACAAAATGTTGGTGTTGTTATGTATAATAATTTAACGTATTAATCGACATTTTATGTGTATATCACAATAACAATTTTAATACGTTTCCTTATAACAGTAATTATGTAACTGTTGATACCTGTACTGTGATTTAGAACTAAATACACTTAGCCATGGAATGAGAACACACCGGGGGCCCGCGAACGACAGTCAACCTCCTCAACCAGTAGATTACAGTCTAATATTCATAGGCCAAGTCATGCGATATACATGATAGATGTTATAAACACATATAAAATAACTCTAGTAAAACAATAACATTTTGCGGTTGCTAACAGCAAACAATATATATTGGTATTTTCCTTCCTAACGAAATCTTATGATACATACATAGGGGTATCATGTGGGCTGCATTAGGTTATTGATATGTAGCCCCAAGTCACGTGATTATATTATCATATGATTATAAGGAGCACGTTAAATAGTTTTTTAAAAAGGTAAAGTAACGAGTCTAGGCTAATATATTTTTATATAAGATTGCATTACTCGACTAGTATGTGACACATTAACGCGTGGACGTATGCAGTGATTGCACATGACACAACCTTTATTACAAACATGTTTTACGCGCTTAGTTCTACAATTAATCCCAGTTAATATACTTTCTAAACTAGAGTAATGTTAATTAGATACTACTACTTACCAGAGATTAAAGGAAACTATGAAATAGACCCATGACAATTTGAGCGATTGCCACTCCCGATTTGTAATTACGAGTTTGGTAGGTTCAAGTCCCCACTGGGGTTGCCACGCCTAGATTTTACCAGAAATAACCTAGTTTCGATCCCAATAATAGCTAAGCTGAGAATTCTCACGTATTAATTACGCCAATGGGTTAAGGATGAGAAAGATTGAAATTTTAAAGGAAGTATATCAGTTTTCGCATGGAAGTAGAGTATAAAATCATTCAGGAAAAACCACCCTTAGTACACCCGACCGATATTAGATCCCTGATCCCCCTGTGATCGGCAGTCTAGTCTAACACTAGAGTGACGCCTTAGACCATGCCTTTCAACCATTTACTTTTATCTAAGAACAGATAATTCTAAGGAAACGTCGTAGAAAATGAGCTAATTTCAACTTTTGGTGAGTATTTTTTAAATTATAAAACTTAAACTGTGAGGTTTTTAATCCTTTAGTGACCTTTTACCCCTATTTTGTTTTTGGTAATATTTTTTAATACAAACTTACTCATTAAATAAGGGGGGATTGGTGATAGTCTGCATCTTATTTCAACGCTCCGTTAGGGGACACCATTAACCTAATACCCGATCAATAAAAGGATACTTACTATATAAAGCTCCAGAACTTGACTTGGAAAAATATTGAATGCAGTGGATTATGGGAGGCTACAAAGTAAAAAGAAAAAACTCAATGTCAATGTACTTGTTAGGAGTCGCAATCGGGTATCCCTGGTTTGTGCGCGCTAGAAAAAAAAAACTATTTCAAATCCTCGAGCTCTAAAGTTATTTGTGCTAAATTGAAATATATAATATTTACATATATTTATAGCTTCTTAATTAATATTATACTATTAATAAAGCTATATATTATTATAGGTGATTTCGTGCTTTGTCTTTTTTCTTCATCCTATATTAATATTATAAGACCATTAATAAAGCTATCTATTATTATTATTGTTATAGGGGCTTTTGTGTTTTTTCTTTTCCAAAAGAAAAATAAATATTTCCTCAAAATCGGCTATAAAGATTTTGATTAAAATTCGGATCTAGGCAATGTTAAATTTAACAAACAAGATGGAGCATCTCATTTTTCCATGAAAATTATTTAGAGGGTGCTTAACATGAGCGGATATCTCTGGTTTTAATCATATTTCCACAACTCTTAGAGCTGCGAAATAACTTATCATTGCAAAGTTATAGCACTATTACAAATAAAAAAACATTTAATTGAGATATACTTTTATACAACCAATAGTTTCTAAGCTACTGGTAAATATTTAAAAAAATTGAGTTCTAGGAAATCGGGGGTTGATTATTATGTTCTTTGGTGAAAAGTGATACTACACTTTTCTCAAAATGTTTCGGTTTCATTGTATATTATTTTTATCCTTTGATGGAATATGATGCTAGCTTTTTAATCATGTTTCTGTAACAATTAATTAGAAGTTTTAAGTAAATGTTCCAATTTTTAGGTAAAATAGCGATAAAGTGTTTGCGGTGCACCGTCGCATTTATTTCTTTAATGTCAGGTCTATTTGCGGATTAAATTAATCAAACACACAGGACGAGGAAGATGTTAGATTTTATTGAAGATCTTCATAAGTTAACATAAAAAAATAGATGTACTTTTATTAAAATGTACTTAGACGGGGTTTGATTCAAAACTGAGCGAACTGGCTTTGCCATCGCTCAACCAATATTATAAATTCAAACCATGTTCTCAATAAGGTGTTTAGAGATATACCTGAAGTTTTAGGCCTAGTGCCCCAAAAAAAGGTCAAGGTCATTATTTGAATGACACATTTAATTGTTTGCTTGGAAGTACCCTTATTGTCTGGATGTAAATAAGGGAAGGAAAGCTTTTACCAACATTTTTAGCATCGGATGTGATTACGATGTTTGAGGCGTTTAGTTTCACGCAATGACTGATATAACCAGTTATAAATAAGACGGCTAGAATCTAGGTGAGATCGAAAATTCAGTCTTCACATAGTATGATTGTATGTTTCAAAGCCGGCGAGCTCGACTGTCATGATCAACTTTGATCCCGTAGGTAGTACAGCTCGATTTCCGATCGTGTTATTTATACACTATTACACTAACAGTGATTTAAACTTTCATACGATTGTCAAATTCTTGTTCATTTTATTCCTCACCCTGTGTACTCAGTACAAGCTGTGGATATCCCCAAAGAACAGTAAACCGGTTAGATCAGAAAAACAAACTAATTTTCGAAAGCAGCTGACCATATTTGGTGGTATGTAGCTATATAGTGACACCCACAAATTGATCGCATAGTCTGGGGAGTTAATCTTACAATATATTGAATTGCAGGAGACGTCAGTCAGGTTTATAATCCCAGAATATGTTGTTGGATTCCCCCCCCTCCCCCTATATGGTATTACCCTATATAGGAATGCAAGTTTGGGTAAATTACCATTAATTATACTTTCCTCATTTCTTCGCCTTTAGTGTGAATATTCAGACAGCCCGGATGCATATTAAACCTCTCTGCTTATATAAAAAAAAGTGAGTGACCTCTTGTCAATGCTGGCCACTCGACATTTATTTTGTTTAGGCTCTAAAAGGTTTTTATATGTGGATCTTACTATACTATTTCTCCATCAGTTCGACGTTGTCTACTGCAACAAAAATCCATCTCAGACTGACATATATTTCGTATAATACCACTTTTATTTTAGGTATCAGGGCGTCACTATAAAGGGACTAGATTTGGTTGTTGTTACAGTATAGCTAAAAAACCAATGTCGATATTTTATTGTTGCAATACTAATCTATATTCTATAGTCCATGCTACTATTCAAAGCTACGTCTTCAACTAGTAATAAATAAATGCTATCACTTTTTAAACAACAAAGATGACCTGGTGGTCTAGGGATAAGGTGTCAGATTTCGGTGTTAGGGGTCCGGGGTTAAATCCTCGGTCCCGGTACAGATTTATCCTATTGCCAAACCCTTCCTTCACCTCTGACAAGACGTGTATTAATCACAGCTTGTGAATGTGGGGAATGCCAGGCCTCCACCGTGGTTCGAATTCCACGTTAAACTGTAGGTCCTCCATTT
The DNA here is from genome assembly GCA_902151425.1 of Timema shepardi. Taxonomy (NCBI): domain Eukaryota; kingdom Metazoa; phylum Arthropoda; class Insecta; order Phasmatodea; family Timematidae; genus Timema; species Timema shepardi. Next base: position 140,259 of record CABFVX010000558.1, read on the forward strand.
CATCTCACAATCACCCTACCATTATACATTAGCTTAAGTGCGTACAACCCGAACGGGTAGTAAGACGCGGTGATAATAATAATAATAATAATAATAGTAATAATAATAATTTAAAACAACACTTTCCAACTCAAAAATGTGTTGGGACATTGAACATGATTTTATTTATTTACGTTCTTGAATATTAACATTTTTCGATTTTATACATAAATATTTGAATTTGCTTGCACACAGTATAAAGTGGGGGTATATAAAGTACGTGGAATAGTAGAGGAAGTAAGACTTAGATGGGATGGGCATGTGAGGATGGGGAAGGAGAGGATGCCAAAGAAAATGATGGAACTGAAGTATGGAGGAAAAAACCACAATGGAGGCCAAGAAAGAGATGGGAGGAGCAGGCAACAAATTGTACAAGCGAGAGAAGAATGGAAGCAGTTAAAGGAGGAAGAATTGTGGAAGGATAAAGGAATTTGGAGGTAGTTTACTAAACTGACACAGCCACAAGCTGGAAACAGATGATAATGATTATGAATATGATGATATAATGAATTACACCATTTGCCGTAAATGTCTTTATAAAGTTGTTCTTTCAGTATTTAACTATTTCGGATGATTTTTTTTCTATTCACACGTTTTAAAGCTCAGGTTAGGTAACAACTTAATCTATTGGATAAATAAAAGGATATTAGCTAATGGAAGTGCGCCCGTATCAGTAAGGATACGGGCTAAAAAAACAGTATGGCAAATCACTCTGAGCTAAACGATTTGATTTTAGAATCCTGAACTTCGTCTTAGACCTTGTGACTTCCTGTATAGTTTTTTTTAAACTATTCTTATCTACAGATTAACAGTTTTTAGTTCTAAATCAAACATAGCTTTCCCAATATTTTATCGGGACAAATAAGTTTTACAAGTTGACGAAAGTTATATAATTGCCCCACTACTTAAATAAGAATTGGTTCTATAAGTCTATCACTATTTATTTAGTAGCTATGAACTGAGTGCAGTTTAGTAGTAGATCTATATAAACAAAACAATTTAATTATTCAAATACCTCCCAAATTTAAACTAATTCAAGAGTAGTTAATTATTTTACACGACAAATCGGCTAATTTAAATCTATGCTATTTAACATCAGTCTAACAACTTGCTCCTGGAAATGGTACATAGTATTCTTCAAGTAGGCCCAACATATACTCCATTCTCGGTAGGAATTACTCTCTGAAAGGTCTTTTTTCCTACCAATATCCTACTATATAATATATTTCTGGTATGGATAAAGGCCTTTCAGAAAACAATTCCTACGCTGAACAGACTTTAGTTTTAAAATAGTAGGTCTATGACCATATAAACAGAATAATTTGCATGCACAAGTATTTCTTTTCTTATAAGCCACGAATTAATCAAATATGTCACTTTTTCTTTGTAACAAACAAATACGATTCTAATTTATCGATACAGTGCATGACACAGAATTTATACATCCACCCAACACATATTAAACCATTCACCTTTAGTGCTTCTCTTACAGTTTTGCTTTGGAGATTTTTTCTTCAAGTCAAAAACCACATTATATTTAAACGAGGATAGAAGTGTAAGCTTAGTTAAGCATAGAAGCGTTGGATTTTAGCTTGAATTTTAGATGTCAACCCTTTCTTAAAATACGATTAATCTTGCAACTCTGGAATGCTAATTATGCCGGAAGTTTGGCATAAGTTAGTTGAGGAAGATAAGAGGAGCGTTCAGTAATAAAATCTGCAATATCTTCAGGGCTTGTAAATAAGTATCGCCGAGAAAAAAGAAAATCTTTATTCCAAAGGACATGTAGTTTCCTCAAAGATTGTCACCTAGTGTAAATTAAATTAATCCACCCCTGAAAGTACCGTAGGACAGTGTCCCTAAATGAATAAGTGAGTCTAAAAAGGATAAAATTCCAGTTTACCTAGTTCTCTGTAAAAAAAACCAGTTTAATGACAAAACTATAAGTTTTATCGAAATGGGCTAGAGGGAAGTGAGTATGCAAAATATGAGGACCGAATTCCGCCAATGGATTTTAGTTGATAATAGCTCAAAGATTAACAATATGGGTCTTACCCGTCCCTTTTTTTGTTCAATTTTTTTTATCCCCTCTCCTCTTATTTGTAAAGGAAATTGATGGAGTACATGCTAAGAAGTCATTTTAATAATTATTTCAGCCATAACATAGAGTTTATTTTAATTATTGAAGTGATGATGGGTTGTTCAATGAAATTTAAAAAACAATAACATTTTTTATTATTAAAAACATATATAAGAGAAAACAGCGAATTTAAATAGAAATATATGCAAGAAAGACACATAATTATTCATTTTTATTTAGAAAATCATTATTGATACATTCACACAATGAAATTCAAAATGATCCTGACTTTTTGCAACTGCAAGCCATTGTTCGACAATTTGAGGTACATTTAGAAGGTTGAACTAATTATTCTGGCAAATACAGCTTGGTCATTTGTTGTGGACATACGTCACCACCAAGCTTTTCATAGCCAAATAAACAGTAATTAATGGGCTCTAATTGTGTTTGATGAGCATTTTTACAAATAAATGTTTGTACTGTAGCCCTTAACAAATGCAAATGTAAAGCATATTACGTGCATATCACCTTCATTAAATTAAAGCCGAAACCTATGTTTTGAGAAATCAGTCTATATCGGCGTTCATCAGAAGTTTTTTTTTTAATATGGGCAAACTATTTCTAAATGTTTTAATTGTCCATTATTTAGGTCAAGGTTTCCCAAATATATAAGGGCGATCTGTACAAATCCCTCAGTTGCAGCTTTCAAACATTGTGTTTTACTGCCAAACCTACTGGTAGTATCGCAACCACTTACAGCGTGTAATGCTGGAAAAATATTACATATGATTTCACCCAGGAATTCAGCAGCTGAATGGCATCCTATAAGATATTTCTTTGTACGAGAACCGTCAAACCATAGACCTAGATAACCAATATTTGCTAGTTCTTCCCAGTAATAAATTGCCAAGATGACTAAATCTGTATCAGCGCTGAGGATAATAACATTAGTAGAGCGAATACTTACCGCATGAAATATGTGACAAAACATCCTTGAATCAGCTTCAAAGTGGTTTGACTGTAATTCAAGTACCTCATAAAATAAAAACCCTTGTAGCTTGAAACATTTGGTTGGATCATCGAATCCTCCACAAATGTACATCTCGCAGTCTTCTTTTACTTGTGCATATTTTGGAGCATTAGTGCAAAGATATCGAACAATTTGTAATTTATTTTGAGTGCTTGAAAAGAAAGCTTTACAATCATCAGGAATTTTTGTTGAATGACTTGAAATTATGATGTTTTTAATAATTTGGCCTTTACTCTGCAAACTTGACTTTAATTTTTTTTTATTGAAATGTCATATTTATCGAATATTACATCTATTCGCTTCACGTTAGACTGCTTAAAAAATTGCATGATCTTTTTGAAAAAAGCCTCGGCAAAATCAACAAAAGTATTAAACTGTTTTTAACTGAATTTGGTGAACAAATGCCATACCATTAACAATATAAATTTTTGGAGTATTTAAATCTATAATGTCTTGCTGAGAGTTCATACCACAGTTATAATTGTTTTGAATTTCATGAGCGAGTTGTGATTTTGGTGATTTCCTGTAAAATCCGTCGTTGTCAAAGAGATACCTGCATTACTCTAATATTTCATACGATGCTAAATTTTTTGTATCAAATCCACGTTGAGAAACCACCATGAAATAATTTTGGAAAATTGTTATGTCTGTTACGTCTTGCAGTTTCTTGTTGGAACTATTTTTGTTTGTCTCGGCAGGAGTATCTTCAAAGTTGTGAAATTTTGTTTTTATTATAGGATCCGATAATTTCTTAGTTTCCATTAAAAATCGTTCATTTTCGTATGTATTTAATAGTCTCAATTTTCTTTAACATTAAGTAATCATTGTGAAATAGATTCTTCAACAAGTGCACCGGTGAAAATATTGCGAAGCACACAATCTCCACTGTTGAATGGATTAAAAGCTTTTAAACACTTAATGATATTTTCAATATCTTTTTTGTCCATATTAATCCTCGATTGTGTCCATTCATTAGGACTATTAATGTCACCTGTAGTGTCAGATTGTATTAAAAGATATGAAGAAATAGTTGAGTGAACGCTATTTTTGAAAGGATACAAGAGCAACCATATTTGCAATGCTTCTTCATTTTTAGTGATACCAATTAAGCCTCCAGTCACTGCAGAAGATCGGTTTTGAGACTGTTCTAGTGCTAAGTCGCAGCTTACTGCATTGAATGTACCTACTGTATGCTTTACGGAATGCATTCCTCTCTTCATATCATATATGACCTCTGGAGGTAATTTTAACATGTCTTGTAAATAAAGTGTCACTCCACGAAAATAATTAGTGTGATTCATAGAAAAAAAATAAGGTAAAATTTGTCGAGTAGTCAATAAATGTAATTCATAATTTATACTTCGGTCAGCCATAATTGAATTCAAAAGAACTTCTACCATTTCACAGAAATTATTTAAATATTTGAATAGTTCGTTTTCAGTGCTCATATGATTTAAAGATTTAGAAAAATTTGAAAAAAAAAATCTCAATTATAGTTTTTTTTATTATTTTTGTCGCTCAAACTTGAATGATCCTTATCTACTGTTACTTCTCTTATATCTTGAAGACAAATATTTGACTGCTGTATTTGATCGTTAGAAGTTTCATCTTCAGATAAATTCATGTAATCAATAAATTATGAAAACTGTATTTTTCTCAATGCTTTATACATAAGTTTATGTGCTCTAATGTCTCTGTTATACTGAATACCTTTAAGAATTGACGCCAAAGTATTAACACCGTAAACATTGACGTCGATAAAAATGCTATCGAGTCCACTTCCTTCTACATATTGGCTTCTTGACTTCTTTATTGGATATCTTTTGCTATGAAAAATATGGACATGTCGGATGAAAGAACAGCTATATTTTTATTTGTTGATATACACAATTTAACGAAATTTTTCATGGCAGTATACAAATCATCTTTTGAAGTTGATAGCTGAGGAACTACCAGGCTAAATCCAATTGTAGATATAGGTGAGTACTCAGATAATAATAATTGTTGGAAGGGAGTCCATCCTGGTATTGAGTTCTTCAATGGTCGACAGAAGCTGTTCACTGATTTATCATATTACAATCTACAGAAAACCCAGAGCAAAGTATCAAATTGTGAATAATTATTATTGTAAGTTAATAAACAGCTACTGTTAACATAAGTAGATGTTGAAGGCTCCACATTTGCTTTGAAGTGAAGAATTTCTTGAGAGTTTAAAGCCTTCAAATCATACTCATACTGCTCAGCTGTAGGTTTCAATTTAAAGATATTTATTTCGTTCTCGATCGTATTTTTTTCTAGATATATAATCATTGCTGTTACGTGAGTAGAGTCTCTACTGCTTAATATTTCTTAATTGAAATAGTTGTTATCCATAGCCCCATGAAGAAATAACGATGGGTTTATTACTATATTCTTAGGAATAAGCAATTTTTTTCCTGCATCTTTACACGCAATTGAAATGGTTACTTCTAATCAAGCTCTTGTAATGCTTTATAACTGATGCAATATCCAATCTTATTCAATATACTTATCAAATGTTTTGACATAGTCAAGTGATGAATTGATTCAGCTAAAGCTATATGTTTCGGAGTCTGTTTCTCAGTAACAGCAAAAAAATGTCATAAAACACGGATATTGCTCTTCTATAATAGTTATCGCTCAATTCTTTGTTTTTTTGCATTAAACAATGCTTGCATAAAAATCTTCCAAGTTCGCAGCCATTTTCCATTTTCTAGTAATTTTTTAAGCAAAGTTTTTTCACGTAAATAGCCACTTGTGTTAGTTCTGTTTTTAATCATTCTTGCCGCAGTGCTTTTGCACTCCCAATAATATGGTCTTTTGAATTAATGCAACGAACATGTTCAATTACTTCCCCCAGTGGTATATTGCCCATAAACACTAATGCAGATTTTGATCTATCATTCGGATATGAAAATAACATGTTTTCACCAAATTTATCAATGAGTAGTGATTCCACTACACGATTTTCGATCACTGCATCCTCTATATTAGTAAGTACAACCAACCGCTGAGCCAAGAAGTGCACTTCAAATGAATGAGTGGAAAATGTATCTTTAATTTCATCTACCAATTTGCCAAATGCATTTTGAAGTATTTCTCGGGGAATTTGATTAGAAGGTCGACTTGCTGGATTTGTAGAATTTCTCGCCAATCTTAAATAAACACGATAACAATGTTTGTGATTTGAGTTAAAACATGGTCTTCCTTACTACGTGCAATATTAAAAAAAAAATCCTCTTCTGAAATCTTGGAACACAATTAAAGGTGCTTATCTTTGTTATTCGTTACTTTTACATATATCAAACTATTCAACTTTCTATTCTTTACTGACAAGACATCTTGTGAATGTGAGGAATGCCAGGTCTCCACCGTGGTTCGGATTCCACGTTAAACTGTAGGTCCTCCATTTCATCTCACAATCACCCTACCATTACACATTAGCGTAAGTGCGTATAACCCGAACGGGTAGTAAGACGCGGTGCTAATAATAATAATAATAGTA
>CABFVX010000558.1:150944-183545 GCA_902151425.1 Timema shepardi
AGGACCTACAGTTTAACGTGGAATCCGAGCCACGGTGGAGGCCTGGCATTCCCCACATTCACAAGATGTCTTGTCAGAGGTGAAGGAAGGGTTTGGTAATCAGATAAATATTTGCCGGGACCGAGGATTGAACCCCGGCCGCCAGCACAGAAGTCTGACACCTTACCCTTAGACCGCCAGGTCGCCTTTAGTGCTCTATGGCCACGACATTAAGTCACTTTCACTTCAAAGCTAAAAATGTTAAACTGTGTCTTACATAACTCTGTTTTATTATATTATTTTAAGAAAAATAGAAAAAAAGCTTTAGATCATGTTTGTTTTAAATATAACCTGTCTACTTCGAAAATATAGAGTTGATAACACAATGTTGCAAGTTGTCGTCGGATCTAAACGATGACTTCTTAGTTATTTGTGAGGCGTAGATCTTATTGTAGTCAAGGAGATGAAGAAATATGTAGTAAAACATGTGTCTTAGTGAAGTAATGGAGCAGATATACTATTCCAGACGCGACACACATAAAATAAAATGAATCTCTCCTAGATAAAAGTACAGTCATATTTTCTTAAGAAAGGACATTTAGAAAATATAAACATATTTTTTGCGAACATATTTTATAACATTTTACTATTCTATAGGCGTTAGTATTATTCATGAACAGTGACAGCTGACGTATGGATACGTGAAAGTAACTTAGTTCGAGTAACTTTTATATCTGTTGGACCTCTTCCTATAAACATTTGTTATTATAAAGTGAGACCTGCACCAATGATCACGCTAATAAAGGTGTCAATTTCGTTTACTCTGGTATGATATTTTTTATACCCTTTAAAAGGTTTCCTAGTCTTTCTCAACGCAAATACATCAACATTTATTCTAAAACTCTACCTCCTCCATCTGTACTCTTTTGTGTGAATTCGACAGTACAACTGCTCTAAATAAAACTTACGAGCCGTTACAGCAAATGTCCTTTGGTAAAGTAGTATATGATGATGTTTCTCAACCGGTGGCCCACGGTCTGGTATTTGTTGTGGGATCATTGTTGCCTGCCCGTAAACTCTTAATTTCACTTGTTTTTGTATTATAAGAGCACCTTTAACAATAATATTACTTTTATTTTGCTGGTAATTCTAAACAAGTCACGTTTAAGTTAACTTTGAACTATTAATGGCTCCTACGAGGGTATACGATTGGTAAAAGGATTGTTTGTAAAATAAAGCAGAGTGTCTAGATTTTCCTGAACAATTCCTACACAGGAGGAATCTGGAATTGTCCCTCAATCCTTGTACCTTGTCTGTCAGTCACATGGAACAAATAATTTAGCTGACCCAGCAGTTATAAAAGGCTGAGAATAACTGGTCTAGAACCCCTTGGTTGTTCTAACGAAGGTGTTAATATTTGAAAAAGAGTTCATACTGTACTTATACTATTGTTCTGATAGGAATAACAGTTTATAAAATGGAGAATACAAGGGAAAATGGGGATTCCAATTTTAACTCAAATTGATTTATTGCTGCTATCTGGTTGTTAGATCATCATGAAGAATTTCTAATGTACTTTAGATTATGTTTTAAAGAGGTTTCTATATTATTTAAAATAATAAAAAATTATTCGCCGGGGCTATTATGGGGTTTGAGATACAAAATATATTGTCCTGGAAAATGTGTGTAGTGCGTCTTTAACACACTTCCCCCCGTTCACTTCCAACATAATTATATTTTATTTTGCGATCAACATTGATAACACTTTATTTTATTAATAATATCAAAAGGGGAATGCCAGGCCTCCACCGTGGTTCGGATTCCACGTTAAACTGTAGATCCTCCATTTCATTTCACAATCACCTACTATTATACATTATCTAAGGGCGTATAACCCGAACGGGTAGTAAGACGCGGTGCTAATAATAATAATAATAATAATATTAATATCAAAAGCGATAGCAGCAAGCTACATGCCCTGACATATGAACAGGTGAAAGTAAATCTAGTAACGTTTTATAGATCTACTTATATCCATTTGTAAGAAAATTAGCGTATAAAATATAATCATGCATCACATTCCATATAAAGTATATATATCTTTCCAGTGACTTTGAAGTATCCAAAATAATTTTTTTAATATGCTCCCAAAAAAATGAAGCTTGTTTAGTGCTTAGTTTTTGTAGTGCAATAAAAAATTGTAATTTGTGTTACTTCATGAATTTTAGGGAAAGATTTTCATCTTATTATAAAATGTTTTGGCTAAATGTATTTTATTTTACTTATTTAAACGTACTGGAATCGGACCTGGATAATACCCAGGTGTAAACCTACACCCCCATAAAATTTTATGGCGATCAATAGATACAATCATTCTTGAAACATTATGGTACCAAAAATGAACCCACAAATACAGTTAGCCAAGAAACAAAAGCTAATAATTAATTCTACTTTCTTCCTGTGGAGGTCGGATATAGAACCTTTTGTTGTAGGTAACGTGTTTTACTTGTGTACGATTTATTGAGAGTATTTTAAGTGATTTTAGGGACTAATTCACTTGATTAATTAAACATTATTCTTGAAATAAATATAATTATAAAAATAATAAATGATTGTGCATATCTTATTGAAAGTGCCTGGGTCAAAAAAGGGTGTTGTTGATCATTAGTGGATTTATACCCTCTTTCCATACATATATCAGGAAAATTCTCCTGTCTGAACTCTCAAGTCGTATTAATATTATAATACTTAGAATTGCACTTAGAATGATAGTAATAATAATGATTATTGAAAGTGCTGGAAGACTGGAATGTTAACTATTTATTACCTTGACTCTTAACTCAAGCTACTTTCTATTTTCAGTTATTATATAATCATATGCAAATTTTCTTGGGCATTATTTTAACAGCCACTTTAACCGACAAAGCAGTACCGCTTAATCGTACCTATTAACACCTTGTTAGTGTAACGATATCATAAACAAACACGTGAAAGTAAAAAAAATAATTAATTCAGGTACAAATAAAGCCGTAATTTTGCATTCATTATGAAGAACAGTCGTTACTATTAAGATGGCAGCACCGTCTCTTGTGACGATTGTTAATTGGAAGCTGGGTAGGTTGTAGAGGAGTTGGGGCAAAGCATCCAAGTACCAAGAAATCGCTGCAGGCTATAGTTGCCACATGGATGTTGAACAATTTATTTTATTATATTTTTGAACTCGAGGACACACCAAAATATATCGAGGTCGTTAGATTTGGGATGCGCTTGAAAATGATGTCCTAAACAAAGATTTGAACTTTAGGTCTTCAGATTAGTACCCTACTGTATACAAGAAACACACTATATTTTTCTTCTAATGATAATACCAACTACAAATAGTATCAGTACTTAAAATGGCAAATAAAAATCACCGCGTCTTACTATCTTTATAGACTGAATGCATTCTAACCATGCTGATAGGGAATGTCTTGTGGTTTAAGAATTTATAGGAAACTTACCCGAATATGCTTGGATAAAAAAGTGGAAAACCACCCTCTTTACAAGAGGACAAGGCTCGAATCCCGAATTCCACGTCTCCGGCAAAGCAAAAAAGATCATACTAATTCATTTGTCAGCGTCTATACTGGCGTGGTTAAAGCGATTGGCCCTTTCTCATTTAGTGTGAAGATGCAGAACCATGGGGACAAACGGTTATATTCAAGATTTTTTTATTGTTTTGCAATTTTATTTTTAGAAACGATTTGTTCAAGAATAGAAGCATGTTGCTTAAGTTATACTATTTATATACACACCTCCTCTATAATTTTAACAGCGATCAAATATCGATAAAATTGACATTTTTCATTATAAAACTGACAGCTTCATAACAAAAAATAAGAAAATATAACAATTAATAAACATCGATACATTATCTTAGAAGGGGGTTGAAAATATTAACATAAATATTTCACTAGTTCTCGAGAAAACTGATATTTTCAAACGTATGATTTGTCTGCAAGACCTGCTAGCGCCATCTACGGTTTGCGGGATCCATCTGTTATTGTTGGCGCGGAATAATACTTTGGTAGGTTTGTGGAGCCACGCCACGCCTTTCACCCTCCCGCCCACCATCCCATGAAATAGGTTGTAGACTTGCACTCGATAGAGTCAAGGGCATTAAGACAATTTGTTTATTTAATATTTTAGGTTTAATATGTTGAATGAATCAAGTACATTGTTGCATAGTTGTGGGACAGCAACTAATCCGTTGTTTGGTCCACTTGTAAATATAAGTGGAGGGAACGCGGCCCAAGTACAGAACTCACATACAGCACATACATCATCGTGTTACGCAGCAACATGCGTTGCTATTAAATGGTGCTATAAAGAGGGAAAATATATCTCCTGGAAGATATGAACTTTGTTTCATCATCGTATGTCTACTGAATACTGAGCTATATCCATAGTAATCATATGTTTTTATTTGTTTGCCGAAGTTTTCCCTTTAACTAGTGATTACATAAAACACACATTACATTTATTGGAAATATACATAGAAGTAATTATAATAACATATATAATTTGAAAAGTAAGAAAGTTAAAATAACATTTTAACTCTCATTCATATACTTATTCTAATATCCGTTTAAATTAACGGTTGTTTTATAATAAAATCTGCAACTGGTAGTCGGTTTTAACTCTCCACTTCATTTTAAACATTGCCATCATTGAACAACCTATTACACACATAAGATATTACATAAATGAAAGATTAAAATAAATGCGATTTTATAGTATTTAACTACCCGCTTCCGTGGCTGCATAATCTAAGGCACTACTCTTGCAATATATTAAATTGCCGATGGCGCAGAGATCGGGGTTCAATACCTGTTGGGTGTACCGAGGATGGCTTTTTCTAAGTAGTTTCTCACTTTCTCTATCACCGCAAATACAGGTACACTTTATCTATATTAACCCTTCCTCATCTTTAATCTATTAACGTAATTATTACATGAGCATATAAACCGATTGTGTGGTAAAATAGAATATTTAACTCTGCGTGGCAAACGTCATAAATTAAACGACGATAAAATTGTTATATCAGCTATCTCAATTCGTTCAGTTTGAGGTCAAGTATCTTCCATTTTTATGATGATGAGAACATTTTAGTAAAGAAGATATATATGACAAAGAGTAATAAACATTACAACTTTTTTTTTTAAATGAGGAAGATATTTTACTTTTACCATTTTTAAATTAACTTTCTTATACTTCGATGCCTTTGTCTTGTGCATTATTAATTTGTACCACGCTATGAATAAGCCTAAATAGAATTAACTTTGTTATTTCGTAGAGGCGGTTTTAGAAAAATATAAGTTGTTTCTACAAGATACATTTTTTAGCTCACTCCTCATGGCTCAAAATAGGAGAGAAATGTTTTTAAATACCAAATGAATTGATAGATATATATATAAAAAAGTCAAGTCATACACTTAAATAGAGAACCTAAAACTACTTCAAGAACGCGTATTAGTTTATTTGACAAGATGTGTTGGTGACTGCACTTTCAAAGGGAATTCTGGATGCCAGGTGCAATTGTCCTTGTCACTCTTTTACAGCGCAAAGGGGATCCTTAATTAGTGGTCATAAATTTAGATCTTCTTAAAAACATTCAATATAAAAACATAGTTAGGTGTACCCTTATGTTCTTCACGGTGCTAAAGACGAACATTTTGTAATACATTTCCAATAGAAAAATTTCAAATCATCAAGCCATAAGGGAAGGTCTAAAGTTGATAAAAGTTTTGAATATAACATTAATATATATANATATATATATATATATTAGCACCGCGTCTAACTACCCGGTCGGGTTATTCGCTTTAAGTACTAATTACGTTAATGGATTAGGAATTGGGAAGGTTTAATTAGAGGCAGTGAACCCGCATTTACGTGGAGGGAGAGTTGAAAACCATTTAGGAAAAACCACCCCCAGTTCACCTGATCAAGATTCGAACCTCTATCTCCCTGTCCTCAGCAGTCGAGCTCAACACGACTAGCGCGTTAACCAACTACGCCACCGAGGCGGGTATTAATATATTAAAATATCTTGTTTACAGTAAATCCCTATGTTTAAGATTATTTTTAATTCAACTCTCTAGTGCTGTAATTATCTCTTAAGCATGATAAGAGAACGTGAATCGTTTATCGTAACTCGTTTGATAATGTTTAAGGTGGTATATTTTAAATTGAGGCTTAACTTTTAAACTAGGGATATCTTGATATATTCGTTATATTTATAAATAAATAGAAAATAAAATTCAGTAAAGAATTTAAGTAGTGTTTTCTGGAGATTTTTCCACCTCCTATATTTACACTGCGTATACAATATAGGCAATATACAGATTGTTCCAGAAATATGAGGTGATTTTTGATGGCTTTAGCTCGGAAAAATATGAACTTAATTAGAGGGGTCAAAATGAAAGGAAAAAAAAAAAAATTGTGGGCCAAAGACTTTTATTATTAATTTTTTTTTCAGAATTATTAAAAAACAATTCTAAACACACATAATACACCGATATAAATAAGTTTAAATACACTAAGAATGTAAAACAATAATAAATGGCTTAGTGGCTGAGAATGTTTTAAAGTTTGTTCAGAAAATGTATGTGATGGGGTATGAAACGGGGGAAATTGTGAATGAGCTTCGAGCACGCGAGCAACACATTTACATTATTTATCCTGCAGGCCAGATTGAACACACCTGCGGGCCATACTTAGCCCGTGAGACCTAGTTTGCCTATCCCTGATCAACACCTTTCATACATATGTAGGCTAGTCCTTAATGTCGTTACATTCAACCATCTTGTGTGTTACATAGATATTAGAGTACTTTGTAAATAAAAATAATTGGGCAGATATATTTCCCCCACTCATATTTACAAATTACAACTTCAACAGTGTTTCAGTCCCTATCCTATGATTAAATGACGCTTAACTTGACACCATCTCAATCATTTCATCGGAAACAAAAACCAAGCAAGACCCGTATAGTTAAGAACGCGGGAAAGGACGTCAGTTCAATATTATCTTGTTTGCTGTTGATGGGAAGGTTGGTATTCTAAACCCAACCAAATGTTCTTCAAAGTGTGGGGTGTTATTCCCAAAGTTGTTTCCCATTCTCTCTAGAGATAAATGCCAGCACACTTCCTCTACATTGTGCCTTTTTATCTCTTCATCATTAGTGTAAATATGGGAATATCCCGGACGCGCAATATTACACATGGGGCACATAGTTATCTAAGAGATAACATGCGTAAGTTTTGAGATAGTTCTTAGTTACGATAACATGAAATAATTTTGATAATCGCCTACATATCAACTAACAGAATAATGGGGCGGACACGCATATAAGCCCTCTCTTTATCAGCCCCATGTAGAATCAAACCAGGGTCTTACAGACTTGTATTATACCACTTTAAACACTCGACCACGGTAACGGGAAGCTAATCGATTAATAATCTAGTTTTATCGATGGTTTGAACGGTTCAGCTCAACGTCAAATCGAACCAGTTTCCTCGAGACTTGTAGACGATCTCACCAACCATTTAGACATGAGTACGAGAATCTATTCGATTAAACGTTGTCACACATTTGTGCATATTGCATCGTATCGAGCCGATAAGTTTTTTTCATTTGGGTGCACATCTGTCCTTATTTCATCTAACCGGCTTGATTCTGTAATATTTACGATGAAAATGGGAAAAAGCTCAAATTATGAAAAGTTTCAGAGCCGGTGCAAAGCGATATTAACCGATGCAATATGCCATGTAGTGTGCACCTACCTTAAGGCGACCGCCTTGGTCAGCAAGAAATTATCAATCTCTGTCAGGACTCATGGCTTAATAAAGATTAGTGTAATTTTTGGGAACGTCTCCATTCTGTCTAAGCTTATACTACCTTTTGCCCTTTACCTTCAATCACACTTTGTCATGTCAAAAAGGAAAAGTTGAAATAAAACCGTGAAACCTCTTTTCTCAATGTAAGGAGGAGGAGCGATTGTTGCTAGTTCTCAGATATCTTAAAATGTTACTGTATTTATTAGAGAAAGACAAAATCTAGAGCGCTTTTTCATTATGCCTAGACTCATCTTCGCAAATATGGTTAAAGCAAGTCGTCGAAAATGAGCAAATGTCACATTTTAATTTAAAAATATTATTTCCCTAAAACTCTAAATAGAGGGTTGTTACCGAAAAGAGCCTTGTTGGAATCTTTCGACTTTATTTTGGCGTGAACCGTATTTTGAAATTACACGTGCTAAGAGCTGAACGCTTCCGTGGCAATTTCTCGCTTACCAAGGCGATACCCTTAAGAACACATTCTTATCGAATATTTGAACAAGTCAGCTGAACGTAGAACCCATTAGGAAGAAATCTGTCCATGTATAATGGTGGATAGAACCGCTATACCATACACCGTGTCAGGCGCCGGGTTTCACTTAGAACATTGACAGAGAATGTGAACATCGCTCCCACACTTTCATTGAAAGTGGCCCGAATTGAAACATCTGTCCGAAGCTTAATACAGTTACAAATTTTCTCCATGGATGTTATTGAGACGTCGACAAATGAACTAGTATGAAGTAAAAGTGATATTTAAGTTTTATCCTTCATCATATTAATCATACAGAAACTTGATTAGACGTCACTTTCTTCCAATGATGTTACTGGATAATAATTAAAGTTTATTAGTAGCTCAGGGGACAGTAGACCTTGCTCTCTCCGTGTTTTTACCTTTACTACAGACTTAACATTTCTTTTTGAACTTCAAGTTAACATTTATCAAATAGTTTTTCCTTGGATTTGAAATCGATAATTTTCCTAGCTGATCAAGAAAGATAGAGAACCAATTAATCCTATATTCAAAATTAAATTTTATTCACAGATAATAAGAGATGTTCACGGGGTTTAAGGAGTCAGTCTCACAATATATTTCAAATCCTTAGGTACTCGATCGATTGCTTAGAATAATAAATTCAAAACATTTGAGATGAAATATAACACACAAAAATATTGAAACGGATATACATATTTAAAACCTATGTACATTACATACACCATTCAGCCTAGATGCAAAGAATATCCTTATAAAATTTGGTTAAAATTGGTTAACGCATTTTACAGTTATCGCGTAGCAAATATCAAGACAGACGAATAATTGTCAAATTAATTAATTAACACCGTGTCTTACTACCCGTTCGGTTTACACGCTTAAGTACTAATTATGCTGATGGGTAAGGAATTGGGAAGGTTGAATTTAGAGGAAGTGAACCCGCATTTGTGTGGAGGGAAAGTGGAAACCATTTCGGAAAAAACACCCCCAGTTCACCAGACTGAGATTTGAACCTCGATCTCCCCGTCCTTCGCAGTCTGTCTCAACACTCAACTAGCGCGATACCTAGCTATGCCACAGAGGTGTGTCATTGTCAAATGATCAAGTTAAAACAAGAACCTCACTTCTCTCGGTCAATAAATAAGATAAATACTGAGTTGGTCTTGAGCTTAGTGTATCTGACAAGAGCCTGGAATATAATCTGTGTTAGTAATGCTTTTCCTCACTCACATATTAACCAAACTGTCATCACCTGGTTAGTGCTCACCCAAGTCTTCTGTACTATCTAACTCATAACATTACCCAATCCCCTTTCTTTTAATTCACTCATTTTTAGCACAAGGGCTAAACGGTTTAATCCACTAGGTAGAGATAAGGAAGGTAATTTAAGGAAATACACTCCCGTACGCAATAATAGTAGATGAGAAAATCACATTCAGTAAAAATATGGAAAATTTGGGAATTTAAAACTGCTACGATAGTCAGGAAAATGCCAGGAATTGTGTAATCAATCAAGGAAAGCAGTATATTTTGATATCTAGAGAATAATAATAATATTTAGCACTGCATCTTACTACCCGTTCGAGTTATACGCTTAAAGTACTAATTACTCTAATGGATTAGGAATTGGGAAGGTTGAAATAGAGAAAGTGAACCCGCATTTGCGTGGATGTAGAGTGGACACGACAAGCGTGTTAGCCAAATACGCCACCGAGGCGGGTCTAGAGAAGAAAAATGTCTCCTTAGCTATGTTCTTTTCAAACATTTTTTTTATCAAAGTCGACGTATATATATATATAAACGTAGAAAACCAGCCTCCGGTGCACCTAGCATTTATTCAAGCCTCGACCCTCTTCTTCCCGCCCCATGACATACTATCACGAGCTTGACACCATAAGCCGTGTGACCACCAGTGCGGGTAACTGTAGCTATTTGTCTACGCCCTTAAGCACGTTGCTTACTTGTGACGTCATGGCAGGCCAAGGTATGATTTCCCATCTTGGTAAATTTACGTTTTATTAAGCGGGTTTTAGAGATAAAGCGTTAAAACAGAAATCATACATTTTTAAATAATTCTGAAAATATTCCTACAGTGTCACATAATTATTATTTTTAGCTTAGAGTAGTACGTTTGTAAACTTACTTTAAGAAAATCATCTACTATAACTTAGGCTATTCACGAAAATGGCCTTTATGAGTCTTACTGCCAAGATATAAATTTAAAAAAGTCTGTGATAGCAAATTACTATCTATAATAAGAAACAAGAAAAATGTAAATTTAAAAAGCAAATCAATATTTTCAAGGTGCAAATAGTAGAGTGAGTGTGTAAGCTCGTCAGAGGAAGATGGCAAGTTTTATCATCATGTGGACCTAAACTAGAGGCCTCGAATGGAGAGTTGTGCATTTTCTTCCTTTTCTATTCTGTACATTGGTGTCTAAGCATGATCGCGCTTAGACTGCTTCGATGCGTTAAGCTAAGATGCAACCCTCTTCACGAAATAGATTCAAATTCTCCAAGAAGGCAACATCGTGAAAGCTTCTTCCAAAGGTTACCCTACTAGAGCACATCCACTAATGAAAGTAACTCTCTTGTGATGTCTGGTTGTTGTATTGAGACACACGGATCAGATATCGAATACCTTTCTCGTACACACGTGTGGAGGAGTAGCGCACACAACAAAACCAATCTGAAAAAACATACTCGACCCTGATGGACGATATTTAGGTTGGTAAAGTGTGCTACGTAATGTGGATCATATCTCCATTAGACATGGTACAAAACATATATCAGTGATGACGCAACTGGACGTTGAACTATGTAGGTAGGATAATCAAACTTTATCACTACTAGGTTTTTTACCAACTAACTTACTATATTTTCCAGTGACGGAAAGGACAGGGCTCAAAACTCGTTTGAGTATTTTTAGCGCCACTTCTTAATACTTGTTCAGGTTATACGCATATATACTAATTACGCTAATGTGCTAGGGATGAGAGAGGCTAAATTTAGAATAAGTATACCCGTATTTGTGTGGATGGCGAGTGGAAAACCACCTAGGAAAATACACCCTAACTACACCCAATAGGGATTTGAGCCCTGATCTCCTCACCGACGGTAGTATTGTCTATTGCGAGTTTGACTGCCTAGACCATCCGACCACCAGATTGGGTTAGAGTCCATATTTTTACAGACACACATATTGGCTAAAATATATAGTATATATATTTTAATAGTTAAATCTAGTTTAATTTTTTTACAAACATTAAAATGAATAGTTAATTAATTTTTATTTTGTCATGAACATATTAAAATTTGATCATAAACTTTTTAAATTAAATTAAAAGTTCTGTTCATATTCCACGATGCCCATTACAGATATATAAAAACTGTTGAGAATACATCAGGTAGATAACTAAATAAAAAATCTCTACTAAAGCAATATTTTATTTATTTTAACCAATAGAGATTTTTTCCTATAACAACCGTAAACATTTTGACTTTAATTAGCCTTCCCTTCCATACTACATTGTGAAACTGCACCAGAACTAGTTTGATTGGGTTGTTGCCTTAGTTTACGCATGTAATAGTCATACAACCTAAAAATGACATCCTATTGTTGAACAAACACAGCAGACCTTAGAGCAGGGGTTATTAAACGGAGGGCCATGGACTCCTAAGGGATCCGTGGATGGGTTTCAGGGGGTCTGTGAATCAAAGACAACAAATTAAAAATTGTAGATCAAAGATTGGATCCAATTACAAAGTTTCCTGTTTCTTCAACAGGCAGGATATTCATCACTTGGTGCCATCAAAGCAAAATATATTATTATTATTATTAGCACCGCGTCTTACTACCCGTTCGGGTTATACGCACTTACGCTAATGTGTAATGGTAGGGTGATTGTGAGATGAAATGAAGGACCTACAGTTTAACGTGGAATCCGAACCACGGTGGAGACCTGGCATTCCTCACATTCACAAGATGTCTTGTCAGAGGTGAAGGAAGGGTTTGGTAATCAGATAAATCTTTGCCGGGACCGAGCAAAATATAAAATTAGATTGAATGTCTAAGATGACATTCGCAATGCATTGTTGAAGACTACTCCACAATTTCAACTTCTTATATAAGCAAAACAACAGCACCCTCTTCGTTGACTTTTTACTTTTGAACCATTACTAAAGCTCACTTTTAATTTATTTCACTTTTATTCATGAAGCTACGAATAATTTTTGTATGAAAATAAAAAGTTAGAGATATAATTTGTTGTAGTGGTTGCTTTTATATTATGCTCATGGGAATGTAATAAATTTACACTGTAATAAAGTAAACTAGCAAATTGCGCTATAATTACGTAAACCCGTTTTCGGCTTCCAGTAAAAAAAAATTGTAATTTAATTCTTTTGGAAATTTTGATTTTTGTTTAACAATTAAAAACAACTTCTGGTTAGAAAAAAAAATGAAATTTTACTAGCGGTTGCACATCTTCAAGTCCTCGCATTGCTAATAAAGTTCTCATTTGTAAATTTTGACAAGTAAAAAAGGTCGATATTGGGTTTAAAAGGGTAGACACTTTTGTATAGATAGTAAGCAGTATTTTTTGAATGTGGGAAGGGACTCCATGGCCTTTGTCAGATTCTCATAGGGGTCCGTGACCCAAAAAAGATTAAAAACCACTGCCTTAGATCATCAATTTCACACTAAAAAACAACAACTCAATTTTACAATAATATAAGGGCCTATATCCAGTCCTCATTAGAAATTAAATCCATGAACCCTATATTGATAGGCAGACGTGCTATCAACTGTGCTAATATTTTGGTTGGGAGGAGAAACTAAACTTAATAAAGGCAAAATACTATTATCATTGCATTTGGTAATAGGCCCCATGGTGTAATATTATTATTATTATTATTAGCACCGCGTCTTACTACCCGTTCGGGTTATACGCACTTACGCTAATGTGTAATGGTAGGGTGATTGTGAGATGAAATGAAGGACCTACAGTTTAACGTGGAATCCGAACCACGGTGGAGACCTGGCATTCCTCACATTCACAAGATGTCTTGTCAGAGGTGAAGGAAGGGTTTGGTAATCAGATAAATCTTTGCCGGGACCGAGGATTGAANCACATTCACAAGATGTCTTGTCAGAGGTGAAGGAAGGGTTTGGTAATCAGCTAAATCTTTGCCGGGACCGAGGATTGAACCCCGGCTGCCAGCATAGAAGTCTGACACCTTAACCCCTAGACCGCCAGGTCACCCATGGTGTAATAGTCAGCGCTCTTGGCTACGAGATTAGAGGTCCCGGGTTTAATTTCAGGACGATACTTTGAGTATTTTTCCTTTAAGGGGAATGATCCCAATGGTCACCTGGGTTTGGTAAATTAGGTTTAAGTTGGATTTAAGATTCACACCTGCTCCAGTACCCTGGGCAACGTTCTCTGCCATTATAGTGACGAATAGTCTGCATACAGGCGAATGAACTGGATGTCATATCCCTCCCGGTTATATATGCAATACGATTAAAAAAAAGGTTAATTAATGAGTACTGATTTCTGACACACTGAATCTAGGCTAGGCTTTATCCATGCACGTACCACCTGTCGTTTTCCCTGCATTTTCCCCTCCCTTTTATTTTGTTTTTATTTGAATTATTTAACGTTCGCTTTATGAACCGATTGATTATATCACCTCACGAGAGTTTATCTGGGCGAGAGCGAAAGAGCCCATCAATTTTGCCGTAAAGGTATTTTCACACACCTCCCAGGGTTATTTTACATGCCACAATCTATAGGAGACTGACAGCTTCATTTTCCCTCCGAAGGAAGTTGTGCTATGGATTTTTATCACCCAAGAAAAACTCGTCGACATTAAAACATCTGGTCCTGAGGCGAGAGCCTTGCCCCAAGACAAATCCCTTTCAGTTATTACGTTTGACAGCAAGAGCTTATGTCTCTTCAATTCGAGAGGTATGGATGGAGAAGGTGATTCCGAGAGTTTGCACCCATATGGGCGTGGTTATGGGACTGAAAAAACACACTGATAAATCAGATGGTATAAGCCACCTTTGATGCATCTCAACGTGATTTGAACCTTGACCTTCCCATCATCTGTAATCCAGTATATTGCAAGCCTGACGTTTTAGACCTCGTGACCACCAATATGAATTTCCTGCGTTATTTAAGTCACGTTCATTTTTTTTTTCACCGCGTGTCACTACTATCCAGCCTAACTATCCGTACTAGGGGGTAGCGGTGAGGAGGGGTGAGTTTAGATTAAATGTATCAACATTTTCATGGAAGGGAGAAACCATTTGGAAAAAAATCCACCCTCAGTAGGCCTACACCTAACCGTCATTACAATCCTTATCTCTCCATCCCTGCCATAGAGGCCAGACGATACTGAATATATTTTCCACGGGCCCGACGATGTGAATGTAACGTAGAAATGTTTGAAAGCTTGATATTTCTTTGTTAGAAAGAAATGACAAGTACGCTCTTGAAATGGTAATTAAATTGGCATTGTATTTTTTCTCCCACGATACGGCACTACCCAAGCAGGTTCTCTCAGTGTACTGTGTACCTAGATAGCACTTTGATAAGAAAAATGGCTGCCGTTTGGTTTAATTTACGGGACAGCAATTTAAAAGTGATAAACTGTCGAAGGGGGAACCACAGGTTATTATAATGCGATGGTGACGCATAGCGGTGGCAAATAAGTCTTAGGCGCTAGATTCACATTGCACTTTATTGTCTCTAACAATAACTGGAGTGAGTTCAAATACCAGTGAAAAGTATTGAGGGGGATTTCTTACAGGTCATTTCTATTTTTATCTTTCCGTCCTCTTTACAAAAGTTGATTCTTAGGAAGCTAATTTTTGTCTATTACATAAGAGTCGGAACTGGTTTTGGTTCTTAGAAAGTGTGCTCTCTGTTAGTCGGTCATTAGCTTCAATTTTTCAGTGAAATTGGTGGCGTGTGGCGGATTTTTGCTATTCCAAACAAAGCCTGAGATAATGATCCCATAATTCATTGATACACTCATTAAACAGCTGGTATAAACGGAATTACAGTTACAATGTGAGGTGTATAATGTATATGATTGGATAAATGGGAGACCGAATACATGAGAACCTATCATAGGTACAGTTTTAAACATCTTTACGGTAGTGACAATACTCCACAATATGACACTGAATGACATGCATATAGTTAATACAAATATAATTTTAAATGTTACACATACAAATAATTTGCACGTTATATGTCTATTAGCCCGCATGATGACTACATTTTGTAATCAATAATATTATAAAAGACGGAAAGAATGGAAAACAAACGGTTTTAAGTCATCGCAACTTAAATATTTTAATTTTCCATTGTGTTATTACTACCGGTTGGCATTTTAATTGGTTTGGAAGGGCAGGAATAAGGAAGATAGAATTTAGAGGAAATGCATCCAAGTTTTAGTGGAGAGGGTCACGGAAAACAATTCCGGAATACCTCAATACAACCAGCCGGGATTCAAACCCAAACCCTTCATCACTGGCAAACCAGAATGTGTGCGATTAGCTGAAATATGGAGCCAAGAGCCTAAATTATAATAACGGAAGTCGTAACTCTTTTTAACCGATATCATAATTATATAATCATACTTTTATTTGCTTACGAATGTACATTTGGGGAACCTTTTAGAAAATACAAATATATTATATTTTTGCGGTCAACATTGATAGTATTTTAAAATAATATTCCTATTATTTTATATCTATTGATAGTACTATAAAACGGGACTGTTTCAGATCACATGACTTGACGCAGGAACACCTGAAAGTAGACCTAGTAATTTTTCTAGCTGTCAGATATGTTCATTCCCAAGAAAATAAGGGTATTTTATACTATTTATATATTATTATTATTTAGCACGGCGTCTTACTACCCGTTCGGGTTATACGCTTTAATTACGCTAATGGATTAGGAATTGCGAAGGTTGAATCAGAGAAAATGAACCTGCATTTGCGTGGAGGGAGAGTGGAAAAACATTTAGGAAACCCCCCCCCCCAGTTCACCCGATCGAGATTCGAACCTCGATCTCCCCGTCCTCATCAGTAAAGTTCAACACAACTAGCGCGTTAACCTACTACGCCACCGAGGCAGGCTATTTATATTATAATATAAAAAATATGCTATATTATAATAGAGTATATGTATATGTGTATATATGTGTGTGCATTTTAACAACGCCTAAAAAAATATATAAACCTAATATCGAGTATTTTTGTGTGTAGTTTCTAAGAGGATTTTGACATCCATTATTTCCATACTCATTAGTTAACATGTACATATACTCCAATTAGGTTTGGCGTTCGTGTTATTCTTCCCTCACCTTCCCCTGAAAAAAACAAACAACAACGTATTGTTTTAAGTTTTGAAAGTTTTCCTTTGGTGTGCAGTGTCAAGTTTACACGCCACGAATCCTCAAAGGATCATGAGATCGAGAAGGTCACCCTTTTTGTCTGGATAAACTAGTTCATCGGCGGCATCGGGAAGAGAGACATTGTTTCTCGTCTGAGACGTGGGTACCAGGTTCGAAAAGAAGGTCCGGGTGCTAGAAGAGAGGGAGGGGAGTAACTGGAGTGATAATTACCTCCTTGGAACTTTCAAAGAGTTTTACAACTTCTGTAATAATTCACATTAGCAGACGAGACTCTTCCCACAAACCCACCTGTCCAAAACTTGTTTCTAGCCTCCGGTGAGAATGCTATCTTCCGTCTGGAGCAGGGATGGCCAACTTACTAACGCGACCTAACGAAGGGACGTGAATAGGCTAAGAGGTCCGTGAGCTATCTTTCACCCGCTTCGGTGGCCACAAGGTCTAAGGCGTCACTATCATAATAGACTGGACTCCAGATGACGGGTAGATCGTGGTTGGATTCCGGTTGTGTGTACCAAGGGTGGTTTTCCCTAAATTGTTTCCCCCTCTTTCACTCTATGCAAATGTGGGTACACTTACTCTAAATTTAACCTTATTAATCCCTAACCTATTAGCTTAATTAATATATAGGCTGATAATCCGAATGGGTAGTAAGACGTGGTGATAACATGTTTTCTTCCCTATATCTAGCAACAAACATAACCTCGCACTGATGGTTACTTGGATAAAAACGTCAGTCATGTTTTATGTTTATTCTGTGACGGGGTTGCTTAGGTTATAATCCTACCCTGGTGTTATGAGATAGTTTTTTAAAATTATTTCCCACTCTCCCTCAAAAAATGCGGTGATATTTCTATTAAATTCTAACTTCCTCCATACCTACGGGAATAACGTGAAAATACAATATTTTTAATTAATAAATTTAGAACCAGCACTTTTAACAGATTAATCCATGGAAATGTAAAGGTGTATTAAAGGAAGTGCACCCGCATTAGTGGGAAGGAGGTATGGAGAGATCACAGTGATATACCACAAGTGGAAAACTATCCTCAGTACCCCTTGTGCAGATTTGAACCTCAACTTGGTTGTCACATTAAATCCGTACATTGTGAGTCCTACTCCTAAAACCACTTGATCACCTCCTTGTGTGTGTGTGTGCTTATGTTTATCTTTAATAAACGTGTATATTAATGTTAACAATCCCAAAATTGTGACTGAGTACACAAGATAGTTTATGGTTGCCGTCTTGGTTTCACCCCAAATAGAAACTTAATTATTAAGAACTCTCATCATTATAGCCGCATTAAAAACAACTTTGATTAAGAAGACAACATATTCATTTTGTTAATTATTTAGCACCCCGTGTTAATACCCGTTCGGGCTCTACGCATATATACTCATTACACTAATGTGTTAGGGATTTGTAAGGTTTAATTTAGAGGAATTGCACCCGCATTCGCGTGAAGGGAGAGTGGAAAACCTTTAAGGGAAAACCACTCTCACTGCACCCGACCAGGATCGAACCCCAATCTCTCAGTTTTCGGCAGTCTAGTATAACTCGAGAGTAAAGCGTTAGACAACGTGGCCACCGAAGCGAGTTTGTTAATTTTCATCTACTACTTATCTTAGTGGGAAGGGATGCTGTTTGAAATAACAAATATTCCTTTTTACATACTAGAAGTGACTTAAAAAAACCAAAATAGAGAAGGAGCTTACATTTCCAAGAGTTTCATGAACATTTTCCTCTAAAGATTATTGAAAATCTTATTTTGGAAGTAATATTTATATTATCCTTGTGGGAATCAAACCCTGAAATAGAATAAGGCCTACTAACTAAAGTTTAACTTTTAATATAGCTCCTACATTATTTACAGAAAAAAAAGCTACTTCTTGTGTAAGTGGGGTTTCGCGATTTTATTTATTTGGGCTTATAACGCTACTCTATGATATTCGGTCGGTGTAGTCCTGGATTGACTCAATTCGCAAGTCTTGTGTTAAAATATTCATGGTTTTAAGTGGGATTAAATGTTTAAAAAATAATAATCCCAAACTACAGAATGGCCAAGTGTCTGTTTATTATACACTCTTAAGTCTTAAAATTAAAATAAAGTAGTTACTAATAAAACAAACTTTTATTGATATAAATAAAATAAGAACTAATTTCAATTAAAATTTCCATCAGATCAACTCGCAGCTTAAGAAACAAGAGAATTAATAACAAAAACTTAGAATAGATTATTTTCTATTAAATAATATTTTTTACTGTAAGAACTTTTTAAATAAGGACACTTTAAAATTATGTTACTGTATACATTTATATCGTTTTTTAGAGAAAGATTCCCTTGTTTTATTTGTGTGCACATATATAATTAAATCTGCAAAATACGTTAACATATTTGAAATAATGATTGTAGCCACAAGGAAACTTCTTAATTGCTCAAAATGTGGCTCAGGATCTAGTCGCTAGCCATCCCTGAGGGGGGTTTAAAAAAAAAGGGTCGTTAAGATTTTGTGTACGATTATGTCGATAGAAAGTTTTTGATTGCAAGTTTCTTACATATTGTGTTATTAAATACTTTCATTTTTTCAAAGAAACGTTTTCAATCGAACTTTTAGCAGTTGTCTGAGTCTTTCAATAAGTGCCTTCTGCAAATTTACGAGCTCAACATGACCAATTAATGTCAGTCTTCTATAAATTCCGACACGTTTTTTTTACGGATGTGAAGCGTGGTCTCTCACTGTTTGTACCAAGAGAGTAGTTTGGAAGATTTGGTTAACACAGGGCTGATAAATATATTTGGGCTTAATAGGGATGAATAAACAGGAGAATGGAGGACGTAACATAATGAAGAACATCATGGCAGTATACATTCCCAAACAGTTGAAGGATAATCAAGTAAAGCAGGCTAAGGTACGTATGGGTGATGACAGGCGTGCACACAACATTTTAGTTGGTAAACCTGAATAGCCTATATAAGATCCACTGCTTCCATAGAGAGCCTGAAGTCTTATAGCTTATAATCACAAGGATGGCCTTTTGAATTAATTTAAATATATTTATTACATATTACACATGGACCCCTATATAGAATATATCTATGTATTATATATGTGTAGGCCTACGCCAGGCTCTCAAATGTTAGCACAATCAGCTTTAACGGAGTCAGCCGCTTGGTCAGTATAGCTCGAACGTGTGCATTAAGCCATGGAGATTTTTTTATATATATCTATTAGGGAATTATTGCTATTAGTCCAACCGTATTAATTTTACTCAGTACGCTAGACATTTGAACATCCCTATTTATCATTATTGACAGCAAAATATAAATGAATGATACATAATTTAGATTAGCAAGCATCCCCTCGATGGGTAAACAAACGCCCTCCCTAGTCGAGTCTGTCAGGACTCGTGCACCGACCTACTTAGTACGATGCACACTAATAAGACTAACTTTGTTGATCCCTGCATCATTTTAATATTGACAGCTTGTTCTATCCATAACATAAGTATTGTAAGTTGTAACACTAAGAATACTGTTTGTTACTTTCCTTTCTATGCAAGCTAGACCCACACCAAGTCGTTATTCTAAAATGTCTCATTGAATTGCTAAAATGGAAGTAGCTAACCTGATTACTTCTCTGGAGTTCAAGATGTTATCTAGACATACATTATAGTCGTAAAACCATGTTTTTCACAGCTGATACAATTACACCCCATTTTGTCTACCCGCGAGTTGTAATAAACCTGGGCGTAAAGGAATGCGCAGCTGTGGTTTGGTGCGCTGTGTTTATTTTGTTAAATGACAATTCGTCTCTCAGATTGGCCGTGGATAAGAACACACAAAGTTCCTATCTCTAACCCAGGATCTTCAAAGTGGAATAAAACGCTAGTCTTTTATAGTTTTTTTAATGAAAACCTTTTTTGGACAAAATAAATAAAATATTGCTTCAGTATAAACGTTTTAGTCTAACTTTTAATTGTTCCCGTTCTTCCGGAGAGAGAAATATTGTGATCGTAAAAAAAAATAATTAAAACTAGATTTTGATAAATGTCGACATTTCATTACCCCTAAAACAGAAAAAGTTGTTTTCACAACGTATGTCAGCCTATGTGCCTATCTCGAACTAGAGCATGAACCATTTTACCGATTGGGCTAAAACTTGGTATCTATAGTTTTTACAAGGTTCCCCTGAAGGGTTTTGGAAATAAGCTATCTAACCATAAAATTAATATGAGTAGGTTATTATATTTAAACTGTTTCTGTAACAGTGTATATTATCTAAGATATACTCTTCGGTGGAATATTTCTGCAACAACGTTTATTATTAATTTTAATAAATCTTACAATGTTTGTTTAGTAAATATCTCAATAAGATAAAAGTTAGGAATAATATGTAGGGTTTACCATACCATTTACTTACACATAATATACTCAACAGTCCTTTAACTTTTGTCATTGGCATAGAAGCATTATGCCAGATCTCTTTCTGTTCATTAAAAATATTTCTGTTCGAATGACATTGTGCTCATGACAAACATTTAAGAACTGTTTAGATAATCATATGTAAAAAATTAAAGTTTAACTTATTTATTTTTGTTCAAAATATTTTTTGGTTATAAAAACTTAGGGGAAAGTGTAGGGGACGTGAGAAAAGGGGTTTTTGCAGTAGCAAAATTTTTTGGTCAAAATAAATAAACTATTGCTCCAGTAACAACGTTTAGTTTAACTTTCTTCACACGGTGCTATCAAGTTCTTGAATATCTTATATGAACATATCGGCATTATATGAAAAACATTTAAAACGAAGAGAAAAAGTTGTCATTAAATTCCAGGATGCTTCTAGAAGCTATTTAGATTGCTCCTCGCCTGCATTTTTCTTGAAGAATAGATGGGTTTTAAAGTTATTTGAAGTGGTCTTCGCCTGACGATATTTTCAAAATTGGACCTTCTTAGAACTATTTAGAATGTCATCTTCATGACATTTATTGAAAACTAGATGCTTCTAGAATATATTTGAAGAAATGGAATTCCACTTACAATTTTTCTTTTAATTTAATACTTTCAGAAACTATTTGTAGTGCTCCTTGAGGGAAAATTTTTCAAAATTAAATGCATCTAGATTATAGAAGCTATTTGGAGTGGTCCTCAGCTAGAAAATTTGAAATTTGGTTAGCCCTAAAAGCTATTTAGAGTACTCCTTGCCTGGTCGCCCCCCCCCCCCTTACCCCCGATATTTAGATGCCTTCTAAAGCTAAATTTGAAAATGGAATGCATCTAAAAGTCATTTAGAGTTTGATTTAAGATCATCATTCAACTTCATATTTGATTATATCAGAGGATTTGAGATATATCTAGGGGGCGACACATTTATTACAGGATGGGGTGAATCTTTTACAGGGGAAGGCAACGTCCCCTCCTCCCACACTGTGGTTCCTGTGAGGGTTTGAAAACAACCGTGATCAGCGCTAGCAGCGAGATTCGCAGTGAGGGTCGAGCTGCCCGGTATGTTTACCCGACATCGACCGCGACATCCAACTTCACCTTCACCGCAACCGGCTCACCATGTTCTTACCCTCTATAGTGTTAACGAGTTGGGCTATTTCCAACTACAGTTATATGCATACATTTCCTTTGTATGGTACATTACTCACCCATAACCTATTAGAGTAAATAAATGCGGATAGCCTGGGCAGGTAAAACTAGTTGGAAAAAAAAATATATTAAAACGGGGAGTTTTGGTGAATGTAACACACATATCTAAATAATATATTGTCTAACCTGCTTCATTGGCAATCTTTATTTAGGGCATCACTCCCACAATAAACTAGACTGACGATAACAAGGGGATCGGGGTTCGAATATCGGTCGGATATACTGATGGTGGTTTTGATAAATGGTTTTACACTCTCCAGCCACTTAAATGTGGGTACACTTAATATAAATTAAGCCTTCCTCGTCCCTAACTAATTAGCCAATTAAGCAAGATACACATGATTATAAACCGAACAGATAGTAAGAAGCTGTGATAACCATTTCATTTCTAACTTATTTAAAAAAAAAATACTAAGATGATATATTTCAACGTTCCTTAATATACAGTGCTATTTTGTACTCAAGTACATTTAAAAACTTTCAAAATCCGCTCCAAATTAATTCAACAAATCAGCTGTTGATAATTTTTCCTATGCATTGAAATATCTCTTATCACTTATAATTTATTAGATTAGTGGTAATATTTTAGTTTAAAACATTGATTTCAAGAACATAAAAAAACTGAAACATTTTTAAAATAAAAATATAGTTAACAGACTCGCTAAAAACTCCAGGTTTACTCCTTTATTTATAACGTTTAAACTGGTTGTTCCCATTCACAAAATAGTGAATTAATTGTATGAGCTGTGGATTTTGTTCTTGACCTAGAATTAAGTTAGGCTGAGTCCCTAATAGTAACCACACTGGCACTAAAGAGAACCATAAAAATTAAAAAAGACTCATTCAATTACCCAGGGTTTTAATTAATTAGGAACCCCAGTTTGGACACAAAATCGCCGGCCAGCTGTGTGCCCTCCATACTCTAAGTGTAATTAGGGAGAGCTCCATTTATATCGTGCAAGAGGTCCTATTAGTGACCTCACGAGTCGAACACGTGACCTCGCCACAGTTTGGTCAGCTTAAAAATATATTACATGACGTGTACTAATACAGAACACGCTTCGATAATAACTACGTCACGATTGACGGACAACAATCCCACGAGGGATTTGATGTGTTTCAAGGTCACTGGGCGCTTGGAGGGGAACTCTAGATGATTAGCGGAAATTGCTCAATTATATATTGATTTCAGGCAAACTTTTTTTGCAAAAGAACGATAGTGCTTTCCATTTTTTCATCCTTATCAGTTGAAATTTTAGAAATAATTCGATATCTTCAGTAAATGGTCAAGAATGTTTCTTATGGAGATGAATTCATTATAGTTACATAAAATACAAACTTAGTTTTTCTCATCTATGATTGTATTTTAGTAATTTTCTAAATAAAACATACACTTTTTCATGGCATCTTTGGCTAAAAAAGTTGTTCTTTATATAATTTAAAAAATTATTTATCATTCTCATATTGTCGATAAAACTTAAATCAATAGTGGCTTTCTATTGGAAATATATACGGCGATCTTTATGAACCAAGATAAGAAATCGGAACCATGGATTACAGATACAGAATAACTTGGTTCTATGACAGACACAACACTCAATCTATCAGCCGTTAATTCATCACCGTGAAAGAAGCTCCAATTCCATCAATGATATTAGATTTTTGATCGTGATCTGAGAATAGAATCCAGAACCCTTAGTTTAGTAAACATATAAAAGCTAAGATAAGCTGTCAGTCATTTGAATCTTAAATTAATATTTGGCAGATATATTTTGTATATAAGCCTGTGGCCCTCCCAGGTTGCCAAACTTGA
Source organism: Timema shepardi (assembly GCA_902151425.1). NCBI lineage: Eukaryota > Metazoa > Arthropoda > Insecta > Phasmatodea > Timematidae > Timema > Timema shepardi. The sequence continues at coordinate 175,199 of CABFVX010000558.1, forward strand.
TGTCGGTGGATTACTTCTTGTGGGTCCATTTTGAGGGGAAAGTCTACGAAAACAGCCAAAACAGCATTCAGGATCTCCGGACAAACATCTCGGCCAAAATAAATTATATCGAAGAAGACATGTTGAGGCTTGTACAAGAAACCATGATGATATATGTGCAAACATATCGAAGAGGAGGGGGGAACTTTCAGCACCTGATTTGACGATGAGTCATTCTTCCATTATCAACCACTCATTTACGTTACTATTTAGTTATTAAGTCGAGCAATTGACTTGATTAAAAGTGGGACCTGCCACTGAAACACTCTATAGTAGATAAATTACACGCGACGGTGGTTACTAGGTCAAAATGTCAATAACATTAGTCTATATGTTCTGAAACAAGGAAAACTAGGTTTGAATTCCATTATCTTAACGCTCTTATTACACGCAAATGCTGGTGTGTTTCTTCTGAACTCAGGGGGATTCAAAACTCTACGTACAAACTTTAATGGGAGATAGTGAACACTAAAACAAACCTATTTATTTAATAAATGTATGTCCCGCAGACGTCACCCTTTGGCACTAGAGGGCGCTCTGGGCGGCGAGTCAAATGGTTATTACTCTTCATCGTCATTCGTAACGTGGACTTTGTACGAGTAGCATGCAGCATTTCATGGGTTCTTAGATGATTGACTTGTTTCTAGCATATAGGGCTGGGTAATCTTTGAAAATGTACAGCAATTGATGCGTTTACGGTGTCAGGCATGCATTACTGTTGGTCGTCGCTCCTTTGAGCAACTGCTGTCAGTAAAAATATTGTTCACACTTTCTGCCTTTCTTTTATGTACCAACGACTCCCTCCAGCACCATAGGGTTATGTCTGCGGGCATACATTCAGCGACGAAAAGGGTTTGAATTAGTGCTCCCTATCTCCTATTAAAGTTTGTACAGCTAGTTTCGAATCATCCTGTATATCTATTTCCATCCTTAAAACAATAGTGTAATTAATATAATTACAGTCCCGCTTCGGTGATCGAATGGTGTAAAGCATCACACTTGAATAGACTGGACTGCTGATGACAAGGATATTGGGGTTTGAATCCCAGTTGAATGGGCTTTTAGAGGGGGTCGGGGAGGAGGCTGGGAGAGGGGGCGATTAATAAATGATTTTATACTCTTTCTATATGCAAATTTTGTTACATTTATTCTTAAGTTTCCTTGGTCCCGGCACAGATTTATCTGCTTGCCAAACCCTTCCTTCACCTCTGACAAGACGTGTATTAATCACAACTTGTGAATGTGAGGAATGCCAGGCCTCCACCTTGGTTCGGATTCCACGTTAAACTGTAGGTCCTTCATTTCATCTCACAATCACCCCACCATTACACATTAGCGTAAGTGCGTATAACCCGAACGGGTATTAAGGCGTGGTTCTAATAATATTCTTAAATTCTACCTTCATCATCCCTATTCTATTGGCATAATTAGTGTATGGATACAACCAGAATGGATAAGACGCGGTCACCCACGCAACATACACATAGGTGGGCACGTGGACTAAAACACAAATCTCATCGAGTTTGGTTCGTCAATGACGGAGAAGTCGGGGTTTAATTCGAGCCTGGTGTACTCAGGTTGCATTCCCCGAATGTATTTTCATTTTTTCTCCAAGCAAATGAGAACATATTTTCTATAAATATAATATCCCTTATTCCAACCCCATTGGAACGGTTAAATGAGGTCATAAGAGAAGAAGGACGCTACGCAAAAAAAACCTAATGAAACGTGAACAAGTTAAATATTATAGTAGTTATAAGGAACAATAAAGCAAAAAAATATTTTTGTTTCAAAATATGTCTTGGTCTATTATTATCAAAAAAACCTTTGTATAAAATTTGACCATAGAATACATTTTACAACATATAATTGTTGTTTTTCTAATGATAAACAATTATAATGGTTTTTCTCACAGTGCAAATGAATTGGTTTTAATGCCCGGGACTTTTTTTTATTTATGTCCCCTCTTTCTATTTCTCAAACAACTTTTGAAATTATTCTAAGAAAGATCATTGTACTCTTTTTTAAAGAATCCCAAATGCTCAATGTGTTAAGTTGAGAAGGAATACAATAGTCGATAAAAAATTAGAGATGGAAAACATGGAGCCGCATTCATAAACATTCTAAAGAAGTAATAATAATAATAATAATAAAAATAATAATAATAATAACTAAAATAAAAGTGTAACAAAACAGATTCTATGTACACAAGAAATTGAAAGGACACCAGAATTCTATAAGTAGATCTATTTCGTTTGAAGTACTTGTAAAACATTTGAATATAAAATGTGGGAGTGAGAGGAACATAATAAACAAGTTTCAATTTTACTCTGAAGTTGATATACAATTGGTCCAGTCGTTTTATTTTAAGCACCGTTTCTTTCCTATGTCTACGTTCATCACGGTGGCAGCTGTTTAAACAACATACGTTTCTTTGAAATATTTTATTTTTCATTCTCTGTGTTTTACCACTTGTACAGGATATCAGAATATTTAAACTAAAGAGATAGAGATAAGTTAGGAAAAATGTCAAAGAAATTGTGACCACATTTGAGTGGTGTGAGAGGGGGAAAAATCTAGAAAAACCCCACTTGATTACACCCACCTGAAATCCTAACCCTATTCTAGCCGTCACTATTAAACCAGACAATACGAAAGTGCTACCTTTATCCGACCATTGCTATAAACATCTTAATTTAATGGGTGGCTAAGGAGAGGGGATTATAAAAAAATAAAGCGATTAATAACATAATATGGAAATCAATCTCTCAGTACACCTGGCCTAGATTCAAACCTTTACCTCCTAATTAACTGACTCAGCTCTAATCCTATCTATGGTGAACATGACACCTTATACTACTGGAGCATGGATGTAGGAGTATGGGGTGGTATAGAGTGTATAATCCTACTACTGACTCTAATTGATTGTTAATACTACTAAATATGGGAAACGTTCTTGCACACTAATAAAATAAAGACATATAAAAAGGGACGTTGATGGGGGTGAATATCAGAAAAAAATGTTTTCGTGAAAAATGACTTATTTTGTCAAAATGAATTTTTAAAAGTAATCGTATTGTTAACACTGGTATTGTACACATTGGTTTGTGCAATTTTCACTACAATTTAAGTATCAAACTATGTTTTAAATCTTTGTCATATTCTAAGCCAGAATAACTTGAGAAAATTCGTGTACAGTCTGATTTTCATAAGAAGCTTGAAACTTATGTTGTAACAATGGTAGGACAAAGAATATTAAAATATTGTATTTACATTATTAGCACATTCAATTAATACTGTAAATATAAATTATACATTAATACGAAAGTAAGTATTAGGTATCGGCAGCTTTTGATAAATTTTCAGGTGAACTTAATTATTAATAGCTTAAATCAAATAAAACCTATTTATAAAATGCCAAATTTTAATTACTTTAAATAAATGTTGGTGGTAGAAAGTGTGCCTCCTATATAAATCAAGGTTTAGTTTTGTGTGGGTTTAAACTTTCCTTAAAATGAAAATCAAATTATAAAATTTGTTTTTGATAGTTTTATTTCTTTTTTAAACGTTATTTATGTTATAAAGTTACACTCTAAACGACACTAACATAGCTAAAATATACTAAGTGAAATTTAATAGTCAGAATAAGTTGCGTTGGCCGTGGCTAAGTGTTAATGTGGTCTACCACAAGTTTAGGAGACACCGACAGGTTCAATTTCGGACCATGCTAGAATATTTACGGTTTGTATACTGGTTTACCTTGCTTTCTAGTAGTAGACAGTCTGGATCTAAAAATTGTGGTGTAATTTTAAGACGACCTCTGAAATATATGTTCTACAGCTGTCAAGAGTAAAATTATGTATTAGAATACACCCCTCAATGTCTAAACGCATAAATCTATATAAATTTAGTAATTTTGTAAAAAGTCATTTAAGTATCTTCTTAAGGTAACTATCATATATTTTAAAGATGGGGGAGGGAACTATTCTCACTTCGCAGTATTCAATATGGGGATGGCAGTTATGTTGCTTCAGACCCCTCTAAAACAGGCCTCAATTATCGTAAAATGTTTTGTTGTGACCCAAATAAAAATGACTTAATTTGTTTAAGGAAGTACAGATACAAGTTTCTCACAGTCTACCTTATCTTAGAACTGCAACATTACGCGTGAAACGTCTTCGGGAAAGGTATAAGTGAACCTTTTCTTACAATTTTTTTTAAAAGCTTTTTACATTCTCGCTATCTTACAGGTAGAGAAAGTATTGTGATTGTCAAGAAAATCCGTCTGTATGTCTATCTGTACCTTTAACTAGAGCCTAAACTATTTTACCGATAAGGCTGAAACTTGGTATCTAGGGGTTTCATACGGTTGCCCCGAGGAATTTTTGGAATTGGATATATAACTCTAAAATTAAGGGTAGTTTACTGAAGGGCAGTAAAATAAAACATCGATTTACTCAAAATTTGCTATAACGATTTTGATTAAATTTCAATTCAAAACATTGATAAATATTACAAACAAAATGGCAACTCTCAATATTTCGGCAAAATGACTTTAAGGGTTGCGCTCTCATGTGTAAATTCTCATTTTTTATCATATCCTGGAAACTATTTGAGAAATGAAATTACTTATCATAGCAAATATGTATATCTATTTATAATACAAATATTTTATTCGAAGCATATTCTTATAAAACCAATAACTTTCAAGCTATACGCAGATTTATATATATTTTTAACTTTTTCGAACACTAAAGATAAAGTATTAAGACCGTAGAAAAAAAATCTAACCTGAAATGTGGATGGATGTTGACGTCTCATGACCCCCCGACCCCTAAAAAGTGGTCTTTGCAATGCCGTTTGTCTGTGTGTCTTTTTAACCCCAAAATTAAAAGTTTAATACACATCGAAAAGAGAAAAAATCGATTTTCTCAAATTCGGATCTACCGATTTTGAGTAAAATTCGTATCTAGGCGTTGATTAAGATTATAAATAAAATGGCTGCTTTCAATTGCCCATGAAAATTACTTTTAGAGTACTTTATAGACGCGTAAATTTCCGTATAACCACAACTATTTGAGATACTAAATAACTTATCATTGTAAAATTGTAGTACTATTTAAAATAAAAGACTCTTATATGAAATATATTTTATAAAACCAACAGTTTCTGAGATATTGGCAAATATATTAATACAATTTTGTGATCTTTAGTTGTATGGAGATACTAAAGTTTTGACGCAATAATTCACTAATGCCATAATGTAAGAAATGAATAATTCTCTCAAAAAGTGTAAGTGCTCTTTCTTTCAACCTCTTAGGAGAAATGTTTGTACAACAATGATCTATCTGTATCATTTTATATTCAATAGTCAATATTTACTTATTATATTGGTAAAAATTTATAAATGAGAAATTTAATAGCAATGCAATAACCATAAGATGTTCAACTCCTAATAAAATGACGTAAATTATAACCTGGAAGTCGACATTTTAATACGAAGTGTTGACCCTTGGAGACCCTTTATCAATATGTCTATGCTTTCTCGCTATCTTACAGGTAGAACAATTACTGTTATCGTCAAAAGAATTGAACTCGAGATTTTGATGGATGTCGACGTCTCTGTCAGAGTACACAAGTTTATAAAAAAAATACCTAACAAGTTTTAGACTTGACAATACATGTTATAATAACTAAGAACATGACTCAATTGATACACAAGTTCATGGGCATAGACACAGATCAGCTAAAAAACAAATGGCACTTTAAGAGTGGTACCAATATAAACTAGAATTTAACCGCATAGAATTGCCTATTTTAACAGTCTGATGAACCCCCGAACCCTAAAAAGTGGTTTTCGCAATGCCGTCTGTCAGTCTGTCCATCCGTCTGTCAGTCTGTACCTCGGGCTATAGCCTAAACTATTTTACCGATTGAGCTAAAACTTGGTATGTAGGGTTTTCATAGGTTTACTCCAAAGTCTATTTGGAATTGGCTATTCAACCCTAAAATTAAGGGTAGTTTCCTTAAGGGCGGAAAGAGAAAAAATATATTTGATCAAAATCGGCTTTAACGAATTTGATTAGATTTCATTTCTAAGCTTTAATCAATATTACAAAACAAATGGCTACTTTCAACTTTTCTTCAAAATGACTTTAAGGGTTCTGGTCTGATGCGTAAATTCTAATTTTTAATTTTATCTCCGTAAGTCTTTGAGATATAAAATTACTTACCATTGCATATATGTGGATATATTTTAATAAACAGCTTTTACTTGAAATATATTTTTATAAAACCAAAGTTTTCAAGCTGTACACAAATATATTTTTCTTTTAACTTTGCCAACACTTTAAGGTAAATTATTATGGCCGTTAAAACAAATCTAGCCCGAGATGTTGGTGGATGGTGACGTTTCATGACCCCCCGAACCCTAAAATGTGTTTTTTTGTAAGGCCATCTATCTGTGTGTCTGTCTAAGCCTATAATTAACAGCAGTTAATTATAGGATAAAAAGATAAACATTCAAACTTTCTCAAAATCGGATAAAACGATATTTTATCATTTTAGACTCAATAGTCAATAATTGTCTATTTTATTGGTCAAAATTTATAAATAGAAATTTAATAGCAATGTGATAACCATAAGATGTGCATCCCCTAGTAAAATGACGAACATTTTAACTTGAAATCAAAATTTTAATACAAAATGTTGGCCCTCGGAGACCCAATATCGATATTTTTTATTGGTCCAAATATACAAACGCAGACGTTAATTCTAAAAAAAAATGAGATCCAAAACCATGAATAAAAAATATTTTATGTATGTCTAGCGCAATTTGTTCTCGAGTTTTCTAGTGTATATTATTTTACGAATTTTGAGTAGATATTTCCATTTCTAAACAATAGAGCGAGAAAGTTCGTGTGGATTTCCATACCATTTATTTTCCATGAGGATTTACCGCTCTTTCTCTATGTAAACTCTGGTAGACTTGATCCAAATTTTACCTTACTCATCTCTCTCTCTCTCTTTCTCTCTCTTTCTCTCTCTCTCTCTCTCCCCTTGGTGTAAATATGTAGAAGTAATCCTGGATGGGTAGTATGATGGTCAAGGAAATAAAAAAATAATTCTTATTTAATCTAAAAATAATAAAGTTGTGATACGCGGTAATTTAAGGGCTTGAATGGACTCACAAACTTTCTGATTTATGTATTTATTTATTTATTCAGCTATGGTTAATTTTTGTGAATGCCAAATTTAAATAGAGCTAGTCACGTAGTAAACGTTATTAAGGTATCATTATTTATATGATTCGTTTTAAATTGTACCAACTCCCTAAGATGACATTAATGAATGTCTAACATGCCCATCCCCAACGTTTTTAAATTATATTTTGTTTCCGTATGACCAATTTACCTAACAACGGCTCAAGCCCACTTCAAGAAGGGACTATTATTCATTCAACGCACACAAATTTTATGGAATATTTAAATGTCTCAGAAGGTAAATATGTCGTATCTGCTAATGAAACCGGGCACTAATCAAGGGCGGAGACACCTAGCCACTCTCTTGAAACTGGTCTGGTAAAAAAAAAGGTATTTTAAATTGGATCAATTGGAACAACATTTAATACTTGTTTTGTCTCAATTTTATGTCGTCATGTAGCCGAAATACGCATGATTTACATACATTAACTATGTTGATATATTTTTTATGTACTGCGCCCCACTATCTGTTCGAGCTGTTCGCCTATCTAAACTAATGAGGTAAGGAATTAGAATAATTTAAATAAGTTATTGAAAATATATGGGTATTTGCGTATAAATAGAGTAGAAAACTGTTTATTAAAAATTACTCTTTAGTAGACTCAACCTACCCTCGTCAATTCAGTCTATTGCCTTAGAATAGGTCTGGGCGAATTTTTTGGACAAATAAGAATTTAAATATAAGAATGGGCCGCCAAATAATTTTCTTTAATATATGTAATTTATTATGAAACACGAATTGCATATAATATAACATTAAAAAGAAATACAATATATATAAAATTATACATGTGGCTCTCCAATAAAATAAAAGTTAATAAGATGAATACTTTTTTTCATATCGTTCATCATTTCTTTAAAGTCAGGTGTAAATTCAATTGTTGATTTTCTTAGAACTGCTTAAAAAATATTCATAGGTGCGATTTATAGAAAGTGTATATCCTTACATAATATTTGTTTTAATTATGGTATTTTCAGCACAATATTTTTTTTGTAGATAAATATCTATAGGTTACCTTGGGGGTCGCATTCGAATTCGTCCCGAG
>CABFVX010000558.1:183686-235617 GCA_902151425.1 Timema shepardi
TATCATAAGTTGAATGTTTTTTTAATGTTTCTATAGGTTCTCTTTAGAACATTTTTCTTAACAGATTCTAACATACTCGTCGTACATGTAATCTTGCAACATAGTAATTTTTTTACTGTTGTATTTAAAACCATGATTAATAAAGTCTTAATATAAAGATGTCCTACTATTAGGTTTATCCGAATATTTGCAATGATAGTGTACAGATAGTGAAGTAGAAATATTGAGAATAAACCCACATTTGGTGTGGAAAACCATATATGAATTATTATTATTATTAGCACCGCGTCTTACTACACGTTCGGGTTATACGCACTTAAGCTAATGTGTAATGGTAGGGTGGCTATGAGATGAATTGGAGAAGTTACAGTTTAACGTGGAATCCAAACCACTGTGGAGGCCTGGCATTCCCCACATTCACAAGTTGTGACTAATACACGTCTTGTCAGAGATGAAGGAAGGGTTTGGCAATCAGATAAATCTGTGCTGGGACCGAGGATTGAATTGACTTCGCCTGAATATGTGTTAAGGGTGTCCTTGGATTTAATGACAACTTTTTTCCTTCATTTAAAAGTTTTTAATTTAATGCCATAACATATCCAAGAACTGTTGCTATCCCTCTGCGAAGAAAATTAAATTTTCTGTTTTTACTGGAGCAATATTCTATTTATTTTAACAAAAAATTATTTAACCTTGAAAACAGCAACATCATTACCTTAACGTTCGTCATCTATTGAGAGATTGGAGCCTGAGAGAGTATGGTCTATGATGTGAGTACATTATTTTTTAAACCAATACAACATAAATCACAGCGATAAATTTTATGGGATTTTAGAAACTGTCTCACCAAATCTACTAGAAATATTCAATACCCACAAAGGCCTAAATATTTGGGAATGTTGGAGAGCGTTGAAGTATTTTATACCAGCCATTGACTAACCCTAAAGACCCTGAAACTTTTTTTTTTCATACACGTGGTTCCTGCTTTACCAGTAATCCTATATATTGCGGTCCTGAAGTTTAGACCATGGATAGCGAACGTTTTCCAAATATTGTGCCACTTTAATGATTATCTGTGACCTGGCGGTCCAGGGGTAAGGTGTCAGACTTCTATGCTGGCGGCCGGGGTTCAATCCTCGGTCCCGGCAAAGATTTATCTGATTGCCAAACCCTTCCTTCGCCTCTGACAAGACATCTTGTGAATGGGGGGAATGCCAGGCCTCCACCGTGGTTCGGATCCCACGTTTAACTGTAGGTCCTCCATTTCATCTCACAATCACCCTACCATTACACATTAGCGTAAGTGCGTATAACTCGAACGGGTAGTAAGATGTGGTGCTAATAATAATAATAATAATGATTATTTGAATTTTGTAACTAGTCTAGTGTGTCCCTTCCTCAAGTGGCCCCACTCACCGATAAACATAATGTCACTTATTGAAATACATGGCTGTCGGAATAGAATTGATTTCAAAAAATTACACTATATTGGAAAAAGTTTTATTTAATTTTAAGGAGCTATTGACACTAGAACACAAATGGCGAACAATAGTGACCGTCATTGATGTTTTTGTGTCAGTGTCCAACACTTCATTGACAACAAATTGGGCAGAGTTCTATTTCTTATAAGTTAACTTCCCTATCTAAATCGTTAATGTGCCCTGAGTTTTTAACAAAGTTTTTAGAGGAGTAACGTCAATTACTTCAGCATTCCACAACACAGTATCTTGTTATTATTTTAGGTTTTCATCAGACATTCTGAAGTAGTTTTTGTAGTCGTCAGGACTATAATCTCTAATAAAGTTAAGTAAATTTAAATGTGTAAATCTGTTTATTTGTACTAACCAGTTATCAACGCATATTTTCCTCTTTATTTTTTGTTCTGGAGAATACGCCATATTGGTCTAAAACTGGGTCAAGACTAGAGCAGAACAACAAATAGAGCACTGTTCGCGAAAATGTTCGCGGACAGTGTGGATTGTTTTCTGAACATTTATCTGTAAAAAAAATATGGTTCGTTTTTCTGTCTGTCCTCGATCCACCTGCTGTCAGTTTTTCTCGTCACATCAAAGGATGTTCGTGTTTGGGTTAGGAATAATTTAGACGTCTTGGCGAACTTTTCTACGAGCATTCAGTCATTGGTGGGACAGCAGCCCCCTCACACCTGTATTTTGTTTAGTTTTTAAGTACATTTAAATTTTGGCAAATGTATTTATTTGTGTGTTTTATGAAAAATAATTATCTCCTTTATTTAAGCAGATTGTAGAAAACTAAATTGGTCCAAAGGTTAAATAATTTGGGTTCATTCGCGGAATTTTTATACACATATCACTGATTGACTGAACTTGAAAATACACCAATAAGCTTAACCCACTGTACACATTTTTTACTCTAGTATAATCTTGTCATCCAAAATCGGTGGGGCTTCAGCCTTTTTCCGCTTTGGATGTATGGATAAATACATGAAATATGACCCAGTTCAACTCGCGAGTCAAGCTCGTCAATCCGGACTTCCGAGCCAGACTCGTGCGGTGTCCGTGTCCGACACGTGTGTTGGAGTTCAGGCACTGTAGAAACACTGTGACCGGTCTGTAGTGTCCCAATGTAAAAAGGCCAGACATTGTGGCCACCGGTGAACGTCCCCAATTAGGCTAAGTGGTCGAATATGACGAGAAAAAAAAAGCTATCAATATAAAGCTTTACTAGGATATACATCGTTTTTACACTGCCCTCCCCCTTTTAATTACGGCCTTGACGTCATCGAAAGAGCCCGAAAACTTTGGAGAGCAGCCTGCCGTTAAAGAGAAAACGTTCTCAAATAAACTGGACCCAGTCCTCACATGCTTGACAATTAGTTGGGATGGTGGGTGTGTCATTACGACAATTTGATTGGGAGAAACGTTTTGGCAAGAGTTTTTGTGGGAGAAGGGGAAGGGGTAGGAGGGTTGAGTGAAACTAATTTAAAACTCGCTTTTGGGGTAGGTAGGAGAAAGGTGAAATTATATAGAGTTAATATATCTTCTTTTATGACAGAGAAAGTAGGAAACAATTTAGGGAAAAAACACTCTCAGTACACTGATCCGGGATTCTAACGCCGAACTCCCCATCATCCGCAAACCAAACTAAATAAACTTTATATTTTGTCCGCATGCCCAACTATGCAGATTCAATACAACAGAAAAGGGAAGGGGGATTTTAAGGAATAGAGCTAGTCATTACCTGGTGAGACGATATTAAACCACATTATGGCGGGGGACAATATTCTGGGATGGGTTCAATCCCGGCACTCTTGACTGAAGTTATAACTTTTGCTTCCCAGGTCAAAGTCAACTGCTTCTGCCATTATATAAGAGTTAAACAATTTGTTAGCCAGCTTCACTCCTAGTGCGTTGGATTAAAAACAATAATACATCTAAATGATAATTAAGATCTTCTTTATTTATATCCGTAAATTAGTTGTCAACTCTTTTATGTTGACGTGAAAATGACCTGTTAGCGTGCGTGGGTAGTTTTGGGTGTTAGCCAACCAAGGAAGAAAAGATTGAGTTTGTTGACAAAAAGTCTCTCAATCTCGCCATAAACAGGAGGTTCTAGGGTCTACTTACTCCGGCGTCTTACGTGACTGTTGAAACACCAATTAAAAATAGTTTCTGTCATCTCTCGGGCCCACTCTGCCCATATGGAGCAGCGAGGAAAGAAAGTGGTTTGGACAAAATCTGACAACCACTGAACGAACAATAAGAGCTATAATACAAAACCGGAGGGCTCCATGAGTGGTGCTTGGATAGCTGTTCGGTTCGTTCACCATCTAGTTCTGTCTGTATCAGTGAGCGTATGCTCTAAGGCGTAACTTCTGTGATAGATTGGATATATGGCTACTGGGAGGTTGAGGTTCAAATCCCAGTTGAGTTTACTTATAATGTGCTTTCCTAAATAGTTCGCCACTTTCTATCCAGGCAAATTTGGGAACATTTCCCCCTAATTCTGCTTTCCTTATCCCTATATCATTGCTGTAAATACGTGGATAACCCGAACGGGTAGTATGACGTGACGTACACACGGCTGGTTTTGTCTGAGATTATTTTTTTTTAATTCTCATCCTATTGTACTACCTGTGTGAACTAGCCACATGCTTACACTAATGTTATAAATGCGGAAACCATTGTGAATAAAACATCCTTCGTTCCCCTGCTGGCTAAGTTCGAACACCGACCTTCTTGTCCCCGATTAACCTCGTGCACACCTGTCTGTGTCTCTATACCTTAAATTAAATAATGAAGATCTTCTTAGGTGTTAGTTAAATTATTATTATTTCTTCATGCCATTTCATTGTAATTTCTTCAATTATTCCTTCAGGTGGTATACAGACCATGTCTTGTTGGCCTTTTGACAAGATTTTTTTTACTGGCAATTAACAATCATCGCCCGGGTGGAGAGTTAAAAGCCATACTATTTTTAAATGTTCTGGTGGAACTAAGTATATTTTATCACAAGAAATTAATACTTATGAAACAGGAAAAGAAATTATTTATAATAGTGGGCTTGTCTTATATAAAGTGTATTGTACCATGGAGGAACCACTTCAGCAGTGAACAGGAGACACAAGGACAATGAAAACAGTTCATATAAACATGTGCCCCATTTGACTATGTTTCCTAGCTATATGTGGTCATTTATGACAGGACACAATGATTTCAGGCTTTAACTCAGGTTGAAGGTGGCCATTTTGAGAAATTTCTATAATGTTAACGGTGACCTGGCGGTCTAGGGGTAAGGTGTCAGACTTCTGTGCTGGCGGCCGGGGTTCAATCCTCGGTCCCTGCACAGATTTACCTGATTACCAAACCCTTCCTTCACCTCTGACAAGACATCTTGTGAATGTGGGGAAAGCCAGGCCGCCACCGTGGTTCAGATTCCACGTTAAACTGCAGGTCATCCATTTCATATCACAATCACCCTACCATTACACATTAGCGTAAGTGCGTATAGCCCGAACGGGTAGTAAGACGCGGTGCTAATAATAATAATAATAATATAATGTTAACAGATCCCCATCACTAGAGTAAAACATGACTATAACTAGGAAACAAGGTCAAATAGGTAACATATTTATTTGAGCTTTCTTCATTGTTTCTGTGTCTTCCCTTGAAGTGGGGTTCACATGTTACGGTACATTCTGTATACATGTGTTACATTGACTTAATTTATTAAATAAGTTCAACAAATATTTTGATTCAAGTTTTCATTTGACTGTTAAATTTTTCCCAGTTGGTGCAGTCATATCCTTTCCTGATTTCGAAAGAATAGATGTCGCAGCTTTATGTTCGAAAAGTTTCTTTTTATAAAAGAGCTGTACAATTAAATCTGTGCTTTTGGTTTTTAAGAAATCAGAAACAAATACATTTTTTAAAATTATATATAAATAATAAATTCATAAAAAGTTTACTCACTATTTTACGAGCTAGGAAAACATTGCCCTTTATTTGGAAAAAAATTATTAAAGGTAAGATAAAAGTGTGTTTGGCTCATTATACATTAATGTAGTGTTGTGCATGCTACGAACACAGGTATTTGTAGTGGTGGTCACAAGATCTAACGTGTCCAATTCGGAATAGGCTGGATTGCCAATTATGGGGAGGCTGAGGTTAGAATTTCAGCTGTATGGGCTTGTTTTTTTTTTAACATATGTGACTTATCACTGTCGTTTTCCACTTTTCGTTCTACGCTAATGCTGGTGTACCTGTTATAAAATTATCCTCCTCATCTCTAACCCTTAGATTAGGTGTTAAATATAATAAGAGTGGGAAAAAAAGAACCACTTAAAATATATATTTAGCTACAGTAGAACACCCATCAATCTTTGCTTCTGTAAGTTTACTCGTTGCCTTTGAAAACCAATACAAAAATATTGAATTATTTTAGGCATCGCCTCTAATATCAGACTGAAGAAACCAACCTACAGCACAGTCAGTTTCCTTATCCACTCCACCACGAGCAATGAAATAAAGTAAAACATCTAACAATGATCCAAACCGTGGGTCGAGGTTTATATCCAAGCTTTCTCATAAAAACAGAGGGGCTAGTTAGTTTGTAATTACTTTTGTGTACGGGCGAAATGATGAACTACAATCTTGTGTGACCCAGGCCATTGTACAGACGGGTCCAAAAAAAAAGTGTCTCAAGATTGTGTCTAGAATATACTTAGACCGTGTGACAACTAGTGAAAGTCTGTAAAATATACTCTCACTGGTTGTCCCACGATGTCCAACCCATAGTACATCGCATTTCTGGTGGCGGTGAGATTGAAGTTCGAATATATATTGTGGGGTTATTTTCCCAATGTTATTTATCACGTTTGTTTTCTCGTTCTCTTTCCGTGCTAATGCCGATTTCATTCCTTAAAAAAAAATTGACCACCTTATAGATTAAGCTGTTAGAAACTTGTGTGTTGACAAAATAACTTTAAAAAAACCCACTAAAAATGGATTATAGTCAGATTTTTCTGCAACCCAATGTTCAGTACTTTTGAATCATTTTGTACCTAGTATAAATACAGTTTCAGTTATTACTTGTAAGAAAACAATGAACACGGGAAGTCTATTTTTATGTTTCACCTGTCGATTAATAATACCATTGTCTAGGAAATTGTTTGAAACATATTGTATTAAACCTTTCTGTATCGAGTGTAGGCGTTCTTTGCAATGCCATATTTCGTGACGCGGAAATGCAAAGAAATATAACACAAACAACGCCACGCAGAAAAATGAATGGTCAATATTTTCATGTTAGCCTCTGGGTATTCGATTTTAGCCTAGCTACGAGATAGTCTTAACGTGTTGTAGATTATTAAATGCCATTTTTTTAAAAAAAAGAGATAATTTTTTAGACCTATAAATCTTTATGACATTCTTTTAAAACAGCATTGTTTTAATAGTTACCCTGCGGCGGTACACGTTTTTATCAAACATATTGAAAGGTTATATAATTTGAAAGTATCGTGCAAAATACAGCTTTAGTTTCTCTTTATTCCCCTTGCGAGTATTTCAGACTCTACAGAATTGGGAAACCTGGGGTTCCGGGAAAACACAGGGAATTTATTGTGTTTAGTAAAAAAAAACACGTGAAAACACAAGGAATATCACAAAGTCTAATAAAAATACAATATCATTCTACACATGTCTAAATATTAGGTTTTGGATGGAATAAAAGGTAAAAGATTAAATTAAACACACTGATTCAAACACGTGTTATATCGTTTGGAACATTGGGCTTATATACGACATAATACAACCCATCAAACCTAAATTCCCTGTTTTAAACATCAGTTCACTATAATCAGTTTTATGAATTTTTAAATCACAGCGTTATTACATGTTCAGACTATAAGTATAGGCTTATATGATAATCACTTTAATGGGATAAGGGTGAAGAAGGAAGTATTTTACAGATAATCTGCCCACATTTGCGTGGAAGGAGAGTGAGAAAACATTTAGATAATACCACCCTCAGTAGATCCGACCGAGACTCGAAACCCCGATCTCCTCGTCATCAGCAGGCCAGTCTATCACGAGAGTGATGCCTTAGACTGTTCGGCCACTAAAGCGAGTTAAAATATATCCAAGCTGTCTAAAAAAATAGGAACTCCTTCTGTAAAACCAGGGAAACACTGGGAATTTGTTAGTAAGTTAACGGTGTAAGCCCTACTTTAGCTATACTTTATTTTTAGGGGGAAAAGCAAATTAAATGTGTTTCCGGGGTATGTCAATCCAAAAATCATAAATATTACATTGAGTTGGTCTTTTTAATGTCTGTGTTCTTTGGCTTACTACACGTCTGGGCTGCATACATTTAATTAAACTAATGAGGCAAGTATGCAGAGAGTAGTTTTGGCAGGAAATGTATCTAATTTGCGTGCCGAGAAAGAGAGTGTGAAATCATTTTAGAAAATCTAGCATTGATACACCTCACCAAGATTATAACTTTGGCCTCCCCGTTAATGTAATTCACTCTATTGCGAGCATCAATAGAGGGTATTTGGTCTGGTAGGTGAATATTAAATTATTGATATTCATATTTTAAAATGTTCTTATTTAGTTTATATAACTATTTATAGCATGTAAGTAAAGAAATTACCAATTTAGTTACGTGTAGCAATCTAAGTTTATTTATTAATTTGAACTAAACAATTAATATTAAGGTATTAAAAGTATTTATCGTACTATTGGTGTATGGTTGTGCGTATTGCTTTGAAACGAGAGGAATGCATTGAACAAAACAAGATAACATAATCATAAATTATAGCTTTAAGGCCTTTAACACACTTATAAAAATAACAAGTACTGTGCATATAGTGGTATAACGCACTACTCTTACTGCGAACTAGAATGACGACGAAGAGATCATTGTTTGTATCTCGCTAGAGTATACAGAGGGTGGTATTCCCAAAAGGGTTTTACATTCTTCTTCCACGAAAATGCAGTTACACTTACTTTAGATAACTTAGTTAAATGCTAAAATATCGATGTGTGTGTGTATGTATGTATGTATGTATGTATGTATGTATGTATGTATGTATGTATGTATGTATGTATGTATGTATGTAAATGTAATGTAATGTAATGTAATGTAATGTAATGTAATGTAATGTAATGTAATGTAATGTAATGTAATGTAATGTTATGTATGATGTTGGTAATCAATTTTTACACTTTTTGTTGACATATGTTTGCTCTAAAATAAATATTGTTGGGGACCATCTCTAATATTTTCATTAATATGTACAGTACATAAACAATCTATACAATAAAATGTCAAAAGCAATTCAAGACTCGGTTGAACACACTTATGTCATCATGCACATAATAGGCCAACTGGATTTTCGATTATGGGGAAGTCAAGGTTCTGATCTCTGCATGGTGTTACGAAATTGCCCCCCCCCCTTCTCCCTGTTAATTTAGGTGAACTTTATTTGAAAAATTCTTTCTTTCCCTGACATTTTAGGTTTAAACGCTAATCGCCATGGTCACGTGATCTTTTATTCATTTTGGGACATTCTGTATTGAAATGATATCGATATATTTTCATGATGAATCTCATACAAGTTTATTACTTAAAAGTGTTTCGCACCCTTTAGCACCATCTAAGATATCGCGTGTTTCTGTGAGGAAGTATGGAGTCAACGGGTGTTCTGTTTCATTCTAAGGTGTTGACAAATTTGTGTCAAGAATTATTAGTAAAGAAATCTTGCAAAATTACAAGCCCTATTTTCCACCGGGAGTATGCGATATAATGTCTCATTTCTATGAAAGGCGAACAGTTGACACATTTCAAGAAACTTGTTTGAAAGTATAGCTCCTCTCTACTCATAGTCTATCTATTATTAATTATTATTACTATAAAGCACTAAAAGTATAGTATATAGGATGTATGATTTATAAATGTTTTGTTCAAGAATTTTCATAATCATTTAATACGACTAAAATAACATCTATAATATTCTTGTTGGTAGTGACTATTTACAATGAAGCTAGTAAAAAATAAACATCGATTTAACAAAAGATGTTGAAAGTAATTTATTTGTCGGTACTAAGATGCGCTGGAAGGGAACGTCAAATTATGGTATATATTTTTGCGGTTTTATATCAAAAATCCTTTTATTTTTGGTTTAAATAAAAATAATTGCTTCAGTAGACACGTTACGTTTAATATTTCTACACCTCTTGATGACCGTATTTTAAATCCTGGTAAGGACGAGTTTCAATACTTTCATGTAACTAAAGATGGCTAAGCTAGAATAGGTCGGAGGTCATTAAATGTATAACACTTAGCACTATTATGTTACGTTGTGTTAAAGTGCCTTAGTGATAGTAATAATAAAAATAACATAAATAATATGATATAATTTTAAATTTGTATAAAAAATATTAAGTGCATATTTATTAGGATACAATTAACTATAATTCACAATAAAATTAATTAAATCTGCTTATTTATTTAAATACTTTTGGAGACACGGTAGTTCTTTAATATAGTAATCTTGTTGAGATGGTTTATTTTTCAAGTTGATAGCTCGATAATTTCCAACCGAAGAATGTTTGTACGTGGAATGAGCATGAATCTTGAAAGCGGTTGCTTTCCAACACCAACAGTATCACCCGCGATCTCGATGAGGTCATATCTATGGAGAATGATGATGCAAATGTTACTAAATGAAGAGTGTCATCCCTAGGAAAAAAACTGGTCAACACGTGCCCCCCCCNTCCCAATCAATGGGCACGTCAACTTCTTCTAGACAGGTTTGCCGGTGACGGGTACGTTTGGATTAGAATACTTGAAGGGTCCCCCCCTGAAGGTGGGTTTCCACTCTTCCTCCACGAAAATGCAGGTACATTCGTTCCCTATAATCACTATCTTTCTTTTCCCTACCCAATTAGAGTAATTAAATGCAGATAGCCTGAACGGGTATTACGAGTTGTGTTGAGCTGAAAAATAATAAAACTATTCCCTCATTTCTGCTTTTAATCGAGCAATTTGCTCTTTGAAGTTAGGTTCACTTAGTACAAATCAAAATCGGAATACTTATTTTAGCACCGCTTCTTACTACCCGTTCGGTTTGTACGCCTATACTCTAATTACACTAATGCGTTAATGTTTAGGGAGTTTTTATTCAGAGGAAGTGAACCCGCACTTACGCGGAGGAAGAAAAATCACCATAGCATACCCATCTGGGATGAACCCTAATTTCTCCGTCCTCGGTGGTCTAGTCCAACACAAGATTAGCACGTTAATCTACGTGGCTACCTAAGTAGGTTGAATAGGAAGACTATTATAAAAGCTTATCGGATGTTTATGCACCGAAAAACGTGGAATATTTTGACAAACACGTCCTCAAAAAGTAAAAAAAATAAATCTATAAAATATTATAACATGTTCTAAAAGTATAATTGTTTATTTTTCAAATATATTCTACAATGTCTAAAGAAGTTTGAAAATCTCGGATAACTAGTTTAAATATAACATATTTTGTCAAAAAAATTATTATACATTTCAGAAACATACTATAACTTATTCATTAGTTATTATCATTGTTTATTTAATAAAATATGAATTTTTTTGCTAATAGTTAAAATTTCATTTTACAAAATTCTTAAAACTACTCATTATGCTCCCTATTTATGATTA
Source organism: Timema shepardi (assembly GCA_902151425.1). Lineage (NCBI taxonomy): Eukaryota > Metazoa > Arthropoda > Insecta > Phasmatodea > Timematidae > Timema > Timema shepardi. The sequence goes on from CABFVX010000558.1 coordinate 194,868, forward strand.
AATACGCCCAAGAGCTGAAAAATACATAAATGTGCAATTATATGCTAAATAAAAAAACTTTTGTAATCAGAGCAGCTCACAGCATGTTTATATTCTGTTTAACATTAAAACCAAGTTTAGAATAAGATGACACGTCTTAATGGTCTTAGACCCAGTTGTAAATTATAATATAATATTTTAGATTCAATAACTATCATACCACCCCCACCGGTGGTCAGGTGGACAAAAGCCATGGTATGGTATGTCGGAGATGGGGAGGTTGGTGTTAGAATATCGACCGGGTGTACTGAGGGTGTTTTTTCTTAAGTGTTTTACCTTTCTCTACACAAGTGCAGGTACATTTCCTCATAAAATTTCTGCTCTCATTATCCCTACTCAAATAGTAAAATTAGTAAAGTGAAATTCTTATAGCCCGGACGAGTAGTAAGATGTGAAGTTAAAAAAAAAACCCACTCAACTACAATTTTAAAGCCCGGTTTCAAACCATGTTTAGATCATTGTAAACGTCTTCGCTTGGTGCCTTCCAATGATATTTTCGTGATGTTAGTCAGTCATTTGTTTATTATCCCCTCTGAGAAAGGTTACGAGCCGAAGAAGTTGCGTTGAACCATCCAGATCAGATCCTTGGTCACGACCATACCAAGGAATCCGGTCCCAGTCCAAGTTCATTGCCAAGCTTACTAGTTAGACATCACGAGGTGGTCTCCAAGCATTCTCGCTGAAAACCAGAACATCCACAATATGACGTCTACAGGTTATCTGAGTAGTGTCCGTGATGACACCATAAGTTTGTTTTAACATTACAGTTGAAGACACTACGTTGCTGTTTTAGTACCCTATATGACAGGGCAGGAGCTAGTAACCCTTTTAATATCGTGGGCCTCATGGGCTTAACAATATTGGGGTGTTAGTGGAGAAAAAAAAATCACAAAACAAATTTTAACTTTAATTTTCTCATTTAGTAATTATCTATTAGTTTATTTTTATTAACACAATTGTTTGTTTGTTAAACCTTTTGTGAGCCAGATAAAACCAGTCGGTGGGCGGAATCTGGCCCACGGGCTGCAGGTGGCTGACCGCTGTTAAATTGTATCGTGTTTCGGTGAAATTGTACGTGAAACATGGGTGTTCACAGGAATTTCTTCTGAGGTGAAAGGTGGAACTACAGTTATGATTTTAATTTATACTATTTTATGCCGTGTATTTATCAATATATAGTGCTTAACATAGTACATCATTAAATTAAATACCATCATGTGTTTATATGGACATATGTTGTCACAGCCATACAAATAGTTTTTAAATAAAAAATCTAAATTCCAGATGACGTAGACAGTTCACTAAATCGTCAACTACATCATCTGGAGTAACTGTAATATATAAATATATGCATTTACTGAAATCTACCATTATAATGATTAATCTTCGTCGTTATTAAATCATTGTATAAGGCTATCATTTCTCATGAACACAATTTAAAAAATATGTAGACACATTTTTACTGACAATTTTAGAGAAGATAGCTAACGTGAAGGGAAGCCTTATTGTCCTTTTATGGATATAATATAAGGAGTGAGAAATTACGTTTGAAGAAAAAATGAAACTAGGAGGGAAAAGAGACGTATAGTTCGTCCGATTAATTCAACATTTTAATCAGCTTTTCTAAATTAGGTCGCAGATAATAGTAACAAATTAAATGGGCAAGATGGTATTGTATTTATTTATTATTCTGAAAATTGTATTCTTTTTCATACTTATAATACATGCTTACATTTAGATATTTTACTGTGTGTAATGTAGATATAGACCCACACGTGCACGTTAGCTAGGGTATGAAAAACGTTTGTACGTCTCATTTTATTGAAATACATAAGCTTAAAGATGTCACAAATACATTTTGGTTTGCATATTTATATACCATTTATTATGATCAATCTTTAATTTCAGTCCAATTTATAGAGAATATAGACAACATTGTACAATATATGTACATCCAAATTTAAATGATAAATTTATTTTTGTGAAATATTTTGAAAATAATTCTAATGATTTATGATCCCTTCAGAGACTTTTTTATTTTATTTTTACTAAGTTTTTTATTTTTAACAAAATTATACTTACTTGGAGTAGATAATATAAGGAAACAAGATTAGACGAATACACATTAAATAATTGTCCAGGGACAAAGGACCGAAGAAAAAAAGCCTACATTTATTTTCCTACTGCACAAACTAATTTACTAAAAATGTGTGGTTTGTAGCATATATCAAAAATAAATTTGGTTAATGATTTGTCAATGCGCAATTTCTGTTTTGGTAGAGTTTATTTAGTAAAAAATGGTCAATATACAATTCTTTACATTAATATAATCTTAATTTAATCCATAGTCAATGTTAAATAGTTCAAAGATTTGATGATAAACTAAGTAAACCATAGCAAACATTCATATTTTATATGCCCATTTAATTATGAGCTCCACTTAAATATGTTCAGTTTTAATATCCGCGATTCATTTTTTTTTTAAAAGAGAAAGGCCTATTGCCTGCGTCCTCATGTGCACGCAGCTAAAGTTAATAAAAGTAGGTACGAGGCCTACGAATAATAATTGATACCAACTACGAGTATTAAAATCCGGTTCCTCCTTTCACCCTATGTGAATTAGTACATGTCGTAAAAAAATAGATATGATTATTTCTTGCGTAACTTTGAAAAGTAACAGGTGTAAATAGCTAATTATGTTTTTTATCTCTTACTAAACATGACACATTCTATCTTTTAGTGGTTTTTACTAGTTATTATCTTTGATATGTCATATATATATATGTATATATATATATATGAGTTTATACTAAATGATAGTCTATTAAGTACATATTTTATTGGCAAGGTCATAGTTTTACCATCACAAAAACTGTTTTAATTACTTTGAAGTTCATTGTAAGAGGTTAATTATTCGAGGTTGTACAACCTAATTAAATATAATCATTCATATATAAAAGATACAGTTTAAAATGTAAGGTAAATGCAATTCTCTTTCTTTTTTAAAATACAATTTGTGGTCAAATAAATTTTGATTTTTTTGATTTCCGTCAGCAACTTCTAGTTACTCAAACTATTTAATCTAATGAAACTGAATGAGACTCACTTTTATGAGCACGCGGACTAACTTTTAAGCTCAGGTTCGAATTCCGGTTTGGTATGTTGAGTGGGGTCATTCTCGAATAATATTTACTCCGTGCAAATATAAGCACATTTCATTTATATAATACCGTCATCATTTTTGCCCCACTAGTGTAATAAAATGTGTGTGGCCCGGATATTCAACTGGGATGGACGAAATAATCCAATATGGAATATTCACCCCTATTTCACCTAGATGGGGATCGAATGCTTTTCCTTTAAATAAGAGTCAAGCGAGCTAACAAACACTTAACTCTAATGATGAAATGTTTAATATCTCCAAATTTATGTTGAACATTTTAAGAGCGTGATATGTATAAATTCAACATAATTGGGAGAGTCTAGGCGCAAAAGAAAACCTAATTTCATAATTAATTTTTTTAAATAATAACAAAAGTACGGAGTATAAAAAAATAAGTCCAATTAATAGACTTTCTCTGATCGTATTTTTAACGACCAGACTGGTTAGATTGCCCTGCCATTCAACACAGTCATCTTAGTTGCCTATTCATAAAACTTGAAGGCGCCAGAATAGTAATACACTTGAATTGGCGGGCTTATTGGTGATTCTACAAGAGAGCTTAACACACCTATCTCTTAATGCACTGTAAATTATGGTAGGTAACGAATATTTACATTAGAAAATACCAGGTATCGATGTATTTTACGATCTTACTAACACCAGTGTCATACAGTTGATTTAATTCCTTTAAGCTGAATAATTCTTTTTTACACCGCATCTTAGTACTATCTCGTATTATAATCATTTATATATTATTATTATTATTATTATCACCGCGTCTTACTACCCATTCGGGTTATACGCACTTACGCTAATGTGTAATGGTAGGGTAATTGTGAGATGAAATGGAGGATCTATAGTTTAACGTGGAATCCGAACCATGGTGGAGGCCTGGCATTCCTCACATTCACAAGATGTCTTGTCAGAGGTGAAGGAAGGGTTTGGTAATCAGATAAATCTGTGCCGGGACCGAGGATCGAACCCCAGCCGCCAGCATAGAAGTCTGACACCTTACCCCTAGACCACCAGGTCACCCATTTATATATTAATTCTCATCATGGGATAGGTGTGAGAACTGTAAAAATGTGAGCAAATGCACTGTAATTGGCGCGGAGAGGGAATGGTATTTTTTTAAACCTCACTAGACCCGGCTGGTATCCGAAACTTGACCCCTCCGTCACCATAAATCAGAACAAAGGAGCTTAAAATTCAGACCACTTGTCCACCGATGAAGGTAGATAAAGTTATTGAACTTGGACATGGTAAGATCTTTAATAAGGTGAATTAATTTTATATTAAAATCAGAAGACCCGTTTCAATGACAGAATGGGTTAAGGAGTCACTATCGTATTATACTAGCCTGCTGAAAACGGAAGATCAGGGTTTGAATCCTGGTTGAATCTACTGAACGTGATTTTCCTAAATAGTTTCTCACTCTCCTTCCAAGTAAATGTGAGTAAATTACCTATAAAATATTTATTTCTCCATGCTTACCGCATTAGAGTAATTTTTTTTAGCACCACGTATTACTACCCGTTTGTGTTTTACGCTTATGTACTAATTACGCTAATAGTTTTATGGTTTAGGAAGGATATATTCAAAGTTAATGTACCCGCATTTGCGTGAAGGTGAAGTGGAAAACCAGTTTGAAAAAACCACCCTCCGTACACCCGACCGAGATTTGGACCTCAATCTCCCCGTCATCGGTTGTATGGTCTACTGCAAGAGTAGCACTTTAGAACACGCGGCCACGGAAGCGGGTAGATAAATAATTATTATATATGCGTATAACCTGAGCAGGTAGTAATACATGGTGACAGAAAAAAAAGTAAAAATTTCTACCAATGTTATTTTATCATGGACCTAAAAGTTACGCCTGGACGCAGATATCTAGCCTGGGACCTGGCTTAACTCAGCAATGATCTACTATTGGTCTTTATCCATGCTCATCCTGTAACTAAACCCATATAAAACGTGAGGGTTGCTAGCATTGCCATCCTAATCAAACACACCAACATCAATACGACGATCTCACCCAACTCTGCCTAGAACCAGAAAACACTTTTCCCCCCTTATATCTAAATTCAAGAAAACTCACAAAAAACCATTGATACCTTGACGGTAATCACTATATAGCTCTATATCAGTTTGTCCACAGAGATAGAAAATCTTAGCCCATGTGACTACCCCCTTTTACATGTAGAGTTTGTTACTAATCAATATTAATATTTAAGTCATAGTGTACGATGGGCGTTCAAAATTATCAATTATTTTAGCACCATGTCCTACTACCCGTTCGGGTTACAGGCTAACAGATAATTATTTTCTATCATCGATGGTGAATCGTGGTCGTCTTGTATTACTGTTGAATTGTACAAAGGTTGCGTCTATACACAATAGCTCAAGGGAAAATACTGAATTGCCTCCATTAGTAGTTGACACCCGACCTTGTAAATTATTTGGGACACTTTTTATTCTTGTTTTATACGAGATTGAAAAGAGAAAGGTAAATATTTTTAAATTCGTTGCTACCTTTTATTTTATCTTTTGGTATTACCAAATAAACCTTATTACTACTATTATACCTATGGAACAGTATCAAATAAAGTTATTGTTCACAACCGATTCGATCATTATAGACTACAATTAATGTTCCGTATGTCTCGTAATATTAACCTTGGTAAAGGAATTAACTATAATGTATGAGACATATGCATGTGGTAGCCGTGATTGCCGAGTAAGACACGCGTCCAATTAACAATCCCTCCCTCCCTTTGTGCAAGGTCATCCCATTTGCCTCATCAGGTTCAAATGAAAGGCAGAGAATGTAGGCCTCGTTCATGGTCAAGATCGTTAAGGCGATATGTTTCAGACGATGCTCAGACACCTTCTAGTCCCCTTGGAGTCCTAGTTCTGGTACCAACATGAGGCGATAAAAATAAAAAGATGTTAATGATAAGAGGTTCACGCACGATGAGTATGTCCCATGCACTTTTAGCCTCTCTGGTAATTATTTTGTTTAGTGTTTCGCTTCTTATACCCGATATAACTTTCAGCATAGTTACATTAAAGCTTGATTCACATGTTCACTTAAAATAGAAATCAGAATCTGCTTGAGCAGCTCACACGCTGTATGTTGACCTATGATTCTCCCGATGGATGTTTTCAAACTATAACGCTGTGTTGTGGCTCAATCCCATACATCCTTACACACGTTTTACACTAACGATCTATTTCAAATATGCTCACAACGGCCAACAAAGTTGTCTGATTGCTGTTAGCTATACCGCGCATGCGCAGTCATATGCACATTCGCATTAATTTTAGATGATTGGTTTTAAGATTTGTTTGGTTTTTCCTTGCCGAACGTATCAGGTAAAGTGGACAAAGTTAATTAAAAGACCTGTGTTACTAAATGAATCAAGACTCTTAATAACGGCTCCTTAAAAAACCACTGCCGTGGCACATATACCGAATATTTTCACTAAGGGAAGTCGAAATTCTCCATGCCGTGGCATTCCTATCCCAACTATGGAGGAGGGAATATGTGTCAAATGTCGATGAAGTCTTCTTTGAACGATGAGGTAGACTCTCCTGACAGGATTATTTTTGATTGGATTCTTGCACCCACCCTCAAAAGCATGTGCCCTACTGTGTGAAATTAGTATGTGTTAGTGGAAATAAAACTAGTGATATCATTAGTGAATATTAATTCCTCATACATATTGTATGTTCTAAATCTAGCATGAATTTAAAATATTATTTATATTATATAACAACTCAACTTATATATTGAAATTTTTACTTTGTCGTGACCCCTATGTGATATGAAATATTAAAATCGTCAAAAGAATAACATTTTATATTATAATGGATGTCAACTTATCCAAAACACTTGTTTTCGTAATTACGTATTTCTGTCTGTGTGTTTTGGCCCAAAGCCGAGACAATATTACATATTGAACTAAGACTTGATATCTAGGGTTTTCAAAAGGTTCACGAGTGTTTTTTTTTAAATTATTGATCCAACCCTAAAATTAAGGGTGGTTTAGTTAAAAAGTAAAAAAAGAAAAATCAATTTTATCAATGTTAGCTTTAACAATTTTGATTATAATTCGTATCCAGGCACTGTTTAACATTACAAATAAAATGGCGTATCTTATTTTTCTGGGAAAATGACTTGTTGGGTATTTTACATATACGTGCGGGTTTTTATAATATCTATACCCTCAGCTATCTTAGGTACTAAATAACTTATCATTAAAAAGTTTTAGGAATATTAAAAACGAAAAATCTTTAGTTGTAATATATTTTCATTAAACAAATAATTTCCGAGCTATAAGCAAATATACTTTTTTAAATGAAGTTCTGGGAAATGAGAAATGATGGTTATACTCTTTGATGGACAGTGATGTTCCTTATTTCTCAATTTGTTTCAATAGCATTGCATATTATTTCATTTATGAATATGATGGTCTATTTTACATTATTTTTCTGAAACAGTTTGTATTATTTAGTTTCAAATATCTTACGAGTATTAAGTATATGTCTCCAGTTTTAGGTAAAAGAGCAAAAAAGTTGGTTCTGGGCACCGTACAATTTTTTAAAAGTATTTCTTGCTTTGAGAAAGTTGGGGTCAGATAGCCCAGGTGTTGGACTCAGGTAACGTCACTGATCCACACCAACATGAAATATAAAAGTTATGCTATATAAAATCAGCCTTGAAAAGTAATATCACTTCCTGTACGATGTTGCAGAAAAAATCAGCAATAATATCGATTCAAGTGAGTTAGTTCTCATGCGACGTTTTAGTGCTGAAGGCCAACCAATTATATTTCGCTATCGTCAAAAGGCTTTCATTGTAAGCGTTAGTGTTTATCAAGCACATTTGTTTTATATTCATTGTATTTATCTTGGACTTTCCTAACACAAACTTTCATCAGTACACGACACACAAATTGACTTAACATACAAAAACATAAAAATTAATTATCCAACATTAGCTTCAAGGTATTGTTACTATTATAATTATTACTGCACCACTTAATATTCGTTCCGCCTCTCCGTATTTAATTACACCAATAATATAAGGATGTAAAGATAATTTTATGTTAGTGAGAAAGTTTGGGAACCATATAGGAAAAACACACTATTAATAGGCTACACAAGGCCAAGATTCGAACCCCAGCCTCATAATCAGCATCAAACTAAACCAAATGAGCTTGAGGTTTAGTACACGTAAACATGAAAGGGAACATTCATGTGTCAGATACATTTTATTGTCTTTAAAGTGTGTGGTACTTCTAGAAGGATCTTTTAATTTTTGATAGCTCAATTATGTTTTAAACCCTATGGTAGGTCGTTCGAAATGTCCGAGCCTCTTTAACAAGGTTGTTAATATTCACATTTTATTATTAGCACCACGTCTTACTACCCGTTAGAGCTATACGCACTTACGCTAGTGTATAATGAATGGTAGGGTGATTGTGAGATGAAATGGAGGACCTACAGTTTAACGTGGAATCCGAGACATGGTGAAGGCCTGGCATTGCCCACATTCACAAGTTGTGAATAATTCACATCATAGGTGAAGGGAGGGTTTTGCAATCAGATAAATCTGAACCGGGACCGAGGATTGAACCCTGGACCTCCAGCACAGGAGTCTGACACTCTATCCCTATACCGCCAGCTCATCCAATATATTTACAGTACATAACAAATATACATACCAATGTTGTGTCAAAGAATAACCTGATTGTACCAAGTTTGATTAAAAGGGGTCTGGTGGGTTTATGTTTTCTACATTTGGTTTAAATTGGTTAATTAATTCAAATGGTAAATAAGCCACACACAAACATATACGATTATCACATAACCCTTTTATCTATTACATATAAACTAGACTAAAAATATAAATTATTTATCTGATGAAGCACTTTTAGGAGAATATTTTATACATGTCTTCTACATCCCATCCAAAATATTTATTTTTGTGAAATAGGTTTGAATATAAGTATTTAATCTGCACATGAAATTAAGAATACGTCATTGTCATTTACTGGTGACGAGGAGAATGGCATTCAATATATTTCCAGGTGTACTAATTCTTTATCCACTCAAATACGAGTAAGACCTATACTTCCTCTCAGTTATCTTATATTTTCCTTATAGTATGAATATAGTGGCAGCCCAAACGGTTATTAGGAAGGTGTATACGCACGTATTTGGGGTACGGGAAAGTTAGCTAGTCCAACACCTAAGCTCAGTCAGTAGCGTGTATCTACTGAGCTAGGAGTACCATTTCGATTCCTGGCACTGCCAAAAAAAAGTTATCGCCGGTGAAATGTGGGTTTGCCTTTTCACAGTGATAAATTAACGGCTGGGGACTGGGTGTTGTCTATGTTCTTGATTTAATTTTTTTTAAGTTGATGCTTATATAATCAGACGGTTCAGAAAATGCACTTTAAATATCTCAAATAAATATAATAACAATAATAATGAAAGTTAACCAACTATTTTGTTTAGTAATCTCTTTAATGCCATTCAAAATACTAGCGCAGTTTCGTAACTTTCAGAACACAGCCTTTAATCCCAGTTAGGGGACACGAAGAACCTCGCGAACAGGCCGGGGAAAGCACGCATATTAGAGAGCTCACGACGCCGAACGGACAAAAACGGTGAACCCTGTCACTACGCTACAGACAAGAAATTTTTGTTAACACTTCCCGACAAAGACAAGAATTTCACGACAGAATCCAGACAGAACCTTGTCCATCATCTGTTGAGTCGCCTTGGAATATTCGGAGGAACATGTTTCTACCGACATTGAGCAGGGCTGAATTCACACAAAGTCAAACCTAGGCAACTGATTAGAGGAGTCTATTTTTTGGGGAGCGTCAAACTGAAAGAAAAAACAACCAACCAAATAGGTATTTAATTTAATTAATGTGTTTTTACTCAAGGTCTATTTAACAGGTTTAATAATTGGGTAACCTGTATCAATGGGCGTATGTTATAGCATGTCATGCTTGTGTAGGACTGGATTGCCGGCGTTGGGGAGACCAGAGTTAGATTTTTTTTTGGGTGTGCTAAGGGTGGTTTTACCTAAATTGTATGCCAATCTCCCTCCAAAGGAATGCGGGCACATATCCTGTCGAACTACACTTAATTTGCGTAATTAATGTAAGCGTATAGCCCAGATGGGTACAAAGACGTGGGACGAAAAAAAAACAAAAACGCTTATGGGATGGGAAAGGGAAGGATATTTAGAGGAAATGTCGCCCTATAGTGTGAAGAAAAATTTGAGAAAATCAAAGCCATAGATCACACGGTGGAAAACTGTATCCAGGGTTGGATTTAGAACCTTATACTCTCTGTCATCTGCAAACAATATAATATGAGACTCGTTCCTTTATCTGAGTGAATACTAGTATAGGTTACATCAACGTTAAGAAGTGTCATTTGCATAGTAGATGTCTTCTCGTATGATATTAAGCATGCTCCCCCCAGGTGCTCAAACTGGGTCTGATCCTAGGGGAAAATCGTGGGCCCCCCTCTCTTTGTTTTTCTTTACTTAAGTGGCAGCGGAACTTTATTTATCTAGGAGGAATTTATCATAATAAAAGAGGATTTTAGGGGCTTTCACCCCCCAGCTAAAGAGGATCCTGGTGACCCTTCCTTGGCAAGTGTTTAAAAATTGGATACTTCTAGAAGATATTTAGTGCGGTTGTCTCCCAAAAACTAAACCTTTTGAAATTTGGCTACTTCTAAAAGCTATTTTGAGTTGATCTCTTCCGGAAAGTTTTTGTAAACTAGATCTCCTTAAAATTTATTCGGGGTTGTCCTCCTCCAATATATTTTTGAAATTTGGTCGTCCTTTGAAGCTATTCAAAGGGGAATAAGCCTGAAACTTTTTGGAAACTTAGATTCTTAAGCCTATAATAAACGTTATTTTAAGTGATCTTTCCTTGGATTTTTTTTTTAAATTGGTGAATTTATAAACTTTTTGTGGTGTTCCTAACCAGGATATTTGTTAAAATTACATTCATTCAGAAGCTATTTAGATTGAGCTGAGCCTCTTCCAAAATATTTTTAGAAATTGTATAATCTCAGAAGAAATTTGGGGTAGTATTCCTTAGCAATGTTAATGTTTGTATACTTATAAAAAATATTTAAAGTGGTTCTCATCTGGATTTTTTAAAACTAAATACCTCATAACTCTTTGGAGTGTTCCTTTTATACAAAATTTTTGAAAATGGGATATCCTTAGAAGCTATTTGGAATAAGATACAGGTCAATTTTTCAGCTTAATATTCACGAATATTAGAGAGGAGTGAAATAAATCTATAGAGTATCAGCTTATTACTGTCAAAAGGAGGGAGGGGGGGGAAGTGCCTGATTGTTACGCCACTCCTTCTCGACTTAAGTTTGTACATATTTTAATTTTTTTTGTCAATTTTACAAAACGTGAGCATTGTGCGAAAATTAAAACATATCTGAATATTGATATGTTACACACACGATAAAATGCTTAGATTTTAACTGAACTTGAATCACTGCCCGACTCTCGTCACGTGACAAATTAAATTTTACTACAAAACCAATAGTCCGTGAAACTTCTAAATGCTTAGAAACAAAAGACAGGAGTGGACTTAGACGATGATATGATCTGTGACAGATGCCAGTAAGTTTCTCCGAAGTAAACCCCTGCATGTGTGTTCGCATGCACTTTCCTTAATATGGACAAACAATTTATTAGGTAACATTTATGTTTTACTTTATACTAGCAGAAGAGTACACCGGGCAATGTTTTTCTTTGATTTTAACAGAGAGAAAAATATATATCTTTATTTTAGTTCCTCTGACTCGGTCTGTAGAAAATTTAAAAAAAAACTTACTAAAAATTAAAGATTACAGCCTCGAGATGCACATGTTTATGAACAGGTAATTCACATTTTAAAATTGGAACCCTCTGTGTGCAGTAGATATCGAGCAATGCGCATGACATACAAACAAACTCTTCATTTTATTAATAAAGATTTTATTTTATTTTATCTACTAAAACCTGTCAATCTATATCTTAGCCCCAGGCCCCTGGCAGACACGGGCCCAGTACCCTGGTACCAACAGTCCTCCCACCCCCTCCTGGTTTTTTAGCACCGCGTCTTACTAACTGCTTAGTTTATAAGCTCGGCCCTGTCCAGTGGTTTTTCGTAGCGTCAGATAAAGTTGTTGTGGTTTCCTTTCTTCCTTAACAATGTGGTTAACCCACTCCTTTGAAAATGTGGTTTACCTGTTCCCGCGAATATGTGGGTCCTTGATTACCCTTAACCCCTCCTCTCTAGGTAATGTTATTTTCCATCCCCTCTCCAACAAAATATATGTAAAATGCTATAAGACCGCTCTCTTTGCTTTGTTGCCTCATTAGATTGTTTGTTGCTGATAGTACTGACTGGAATTAAAATAATAAAACTACTATTGGTTTCGAACTCACTGCGATTACAAGTCGACCCTACCCTCGAAATGTGTAAAGGAGGCCAGATTATATAATGAACCCAGGTAAAACCAAGCTGACACGGGCCTCCTAGTGGTTCACTAGAACCACGACTGGCGGCGGTACGATCAACGATCACGATCACAAGATCACGACGAGCCTCTCTTTCTATCCATCTCCTTTGCCCCAACTTTGTATTCACAGCAGACTTTCCACGTGAACGCCTCGTTTACGAACACATCACATGCTCACGCTGTTTCTTTTTACGGAGTTGTATGTATATACATAGTACTAGTTTATTATTATTATTATTATTATTACAACCCATTCACCACTAAAAAAAAGTCTCCACAAGGTCGAATTAGGAACGAATGGTGCGGTGGTTGGGACGCAAGGGAGTTGAGCAATGCACCGACATGAAGCGAGCGCAGCTAGGCTCGTTAGGACGTTTTGCGCGCGGGTCACCACCTGGAGGTCAGGGTTCGTGGCCTTATATGGCAGGATTATAAAATTGAAATGGAAACGTTGAAATAAAAATATAACGCAATAAAATTATATGACGTTGTAGACACCGTTACAAATCTCCTACGCCACCATACTGGGCAAACACCTTTTTGTATCAACTTTATATATCTAGATCAGGTGGGAGACTAGTATCCATTATTTGTAATTTACAAATATTTATTTTTAGGTTGAAGGTTTTTCTTCAAAAAGAGTTCCAAGCGTGTGCTTTACGAGCCTAAGTCTTAATGTTTTACATTATTACTACTATCCATAATTTTGGACGCATGGTCTAATGGTTCACACTTGCAATATACTGTATTTTTGGAGACGGAAAGGTCAATATTCAATTCTGGGCCGATTATACTTGGGCACGATTTTAAATGTGTGATTTTTAACACTATGGTTTTTACATGCGCTATTCACGCTAATGCGTGGGGTTTTATTCCAGATTACCTCCTTATCATCTCTACCCCACGGGCTAAACTGTTATATAAGCTGGTCACAGATAAACTCTAGGAAATCTTGTCTCCCTGCGTCTTTGTGTTAAAAAGTTTGGACCAAAATATGTAAGGTTTTATTTTCGGTGGTATTTAACATGCGCGTTCTGAATCGATATATAATATCAGAACAATACTTAAAATAATTTAAATCTAGAATAAACACAACGTTCAGTCCGCTGAGCTTTAATTTTTCGCCATGAAAGAGGAAGCTCCAATTTAAAAATTGATTTATATTTTAGCCTTGCCGGGAATCCAAGCTGGGCCCTTTAGTTTAGTACACATACGTGCTACTGACTCATTTAAGATATTGGGTATATTATTAGTTAAGTGAGCAAAGCTTTTGATGGGTATCAACATACATACTTGTAAGATTGCCCAAGTGGTTTAAGTCACTAGATTCGCATTAATTTCAGTCGCCACTGACGGGAAATTCAATATCAGAAGAGTGGTTTTCCACATGTGACCTTAAAGGTGTGGATGTAGGGAACCAGAGTTAAGAGGAGTGTTTTTACAATATTTATAGCAAAATATTTTGTTGGCCTAAATATACAATATTGCTCGAGTACAAACATAGAGTTTAATTTTCTTCAAATGGTGTTATTAAAAGTTCTTGAATATCTGTCAAGGGTGTCCTGGAATTTAATTACAACTTTTTCTCTTAGTTTAAAAAATTTCTCATCTAATGCCACTCTGATTATGAAATAAATTCAACAACTGTTGATATCACCGTGTGAAGAAAATTAAACTATATGTTTCTACTGGAGCAATATTTTATTTAATATGGCTAAAAAGGTTTTACTTTAAAAACTGCAAAATCACTGACCTTAACTTGAGTTATCTACATATTCACCTTAACTGTGGCCTTCCTATTGTCTCTACGCCATTTTGAGTAGCTAGTTCTCTTCATCAACTCCTTATTTTAGTTAAGATTATTTGTTGTGACACTATATCCTACTAACAGGACCAGGCTATCCTCATATTTAAGCAAACAATATACCGTATCAATGAGAAAGCTATAAATTAGGGGAGATGCACCAACATTTGCATGGAAGGTGAGTGGGAGGACAAAGGAAATGACATATCACTACCCGTGACAGAGATTTGAGCCTTGACCTCCACGTCAAAGGTAAACCAGGCAAGAAGAGACCGATTCCTTTGCCTGTGTGACCACTATTATAGGTAAGTAGCCTGCTATTAGCCATTGTGTTAAACGTACGGATTGATTAGCTCAAGAATAATTAGTTTGAAACAAAACTGAGGTGGTAGGAGCAAAAACATGATAACCGTCATTTTATGAAAAAAAATATGCTAGTAGTATTTTCTGGTAACTTTCCTCTTGAACTACAAGTGGTTTTTACAATCTATCAATATTTTGAAGATAGCTTATATTAATGAATATGTTAGTTATTTCTTATAGCTATATCCATGGATTTTATAGAGCTTTAAATATAGAAAATATCACATCTAAAATATTTTACACAAAATTTATAATCTGTCTCAAAATAAAATAAAAATATTGCTTGTATTTTTTTCTACTCAAACTTGGGTTTGGTAGGTATTAACAAAGAAGTTATTCATATGTTCTTCTAAAGTATAAATATCCAAACACTTTTTTTTTATTTGAAGATAATCTGTACTTGTAATAATCGATCAAATCTTGAAACGATTGCTTCAATTTACTGCACGAATTGATTTTATCTTTTGATAGCTCAGAGTATGTCATTCATTAAATATAAAACCCAAGCTATTTCATCCTCAATATAAAAATAGAGCCGGAATTTTTAAGTATCCTGTTTGAAAATTTATTATTATTATTTAGCACCGCGTCTTACTACCCGTTCGGGTTATACGCTTTAAGTACTAATTACGCTAATGGATTGGAATTGGGAAGGTCGAATTAGAGGAAGTGAACCCGCATTTGCGTGGAGGGAGAGTGGAAAATCATTTAGGAAAAACCACCCCGAGTTCACCCGACCGAGATTCGAAGCTCGATCTCCCCGTCCTCGGCGGTCGAGCTCAACACAACTAGTGCGTTAGCCAACTATGCCACCAAAGCGGGTTGAAAATTTATTTGCCAAATCTTAATATTTAAATTAATATTGATGTTTCATAAACTAGTTTATGTTTATGATAAAAATAAAACTTAAAAAAAAAAAGATGAAATATATTCGGTTGAATAAGATAAGAATGCTGAATAGTAGACGTACAAAAAATTAAAGCTTGATTAAATTATATCAGAAGAATTAGTAAAAATATATAACAATTTAAAACATTTACAAATACTTTTTCTAATTATATTATAGACACATCAAACAAAATAACACGAAACAAAATTAGAACACAAGTAAAAATAAAAAGTCAGAATCAGAGGTTTAACATTCAATCTATAACATAAGACTTAAGCCTTTTAAGTATATTATATGAATTGTATATAATATATTAGTAGTATAAAAATGATAAAAGGAAAATTTTGGAAATCATGAATTTACTTTTATTTGATAATATAGTTCACATGAACCAATAAAATTAATCAAGAAAAAATTGTTATAATTTTATTCGTATAGTGCTTGTACTCTTCTTTATAATAAAATCTAGTTATTAATTATTTTAATTATGACAATTAAATGCACATTGTTACAACACAATTTAATACGTGATTTAATGTATCGATTTATTTACTCTCCTGGGCCACACGTTCAGTGTCTTCCACAGTTATATCACCTAATGTCTAAAATACAAAAGAAGCCGTAAGGCCCTTCCTTTCACTACAACCTGCGCCAATCAGAGCTAACACCCCGGTACATAAAGTACGTTCACCGTAGGAATTGTTTTCTGAAAGGCCTTTTTCTCTACCAAAAATCTATTATATATTAGGATATTGAAAGAAAAAAAGACCTTTCAGAGTAATTCCTACCGTGAATGGAGTATAGGGACAGGGGTTATTTGAAAGAGAAATTCACAGAAGACCACCTGTGCAAGCACTCCTTACAATAGCCAAGGAATACGAATGCACACACAATACAATCGTTTGGAAAACCAGCATTCCTTGGTCGACCCAACCCTATCCGTGTAAGATGAACACTATTTTATCAAACATGAAATTACTATATCAAAATATTAATATCGACAATTTTTATTAATTCATATTATATATATATATATGATTCAATAAAATTAAATTCATTATTTCAAATACTATTCTTTTCTCATTTTATACTCATTAATACTATATAATTCATAAATTATATTTACAAAGCTTAACTCTTCATCTATATATTGAATGCTACACCGCTTACTGTGGATTTGTATATTTACTTTTGGTTTAATTTTATTTCCTTTTATTTTACTGTATTTAGATTTAAATCAGTTATAAAAACTGTTCCTAAATCTTTTAA
Organism: Timema shepardi; assembly: GCA_902151425.1. Classification (NCBI taxonomy): domain Eukaryota; kingdom Metazoa; phylum Arthropoda; class Insecta; order Phasmatodea; family Timematidae; genus Timema; species Timema shepardi. The sequence goes on from CABFVX010000558.1 coordinate 211,962, forward strand.
ATGTTTTATTAATTATTTTGATCTGTATATAAAATATTCCAAGAAATATTTTAATTTGATTATAATCTTCATCATTCTTATATTAACCTAATAAATTTAAATTTTTATCTATAAAGTCTTCTCTTAAATAACCCTCCTTTTTTATAAAAGTTTTTAGAATATTTTCTAAAATGTTATAGTTTTATGTATTGAATTTATTTTATCATGTTAAATATATCTTATCTCAATCTAGTGACCTACTGGATCACTGAGATGTGTTGCAGACATTAAGAAATTTAGTATTAATTATAAAAAGGTTTTATTATCTAATACTATTGTTCGCCATGGAATGGAGGGGAAAAGTATCAACATATCCCTGGACGATTAAAAACTGTATATTAAAAGTTTCAAAATGTAAGAAACCAACATGAAACATTATTTCAACGAGTTTTCACGTGAACGGCCACAGTTATGAGATTAAAGTAAATGTTGTGGAGCTTATAACTATCTAGATTTTCATCAATAAACTAAGTACTATATTTTTAACAGGGTAACAACATAGAATTGTAAGATGATTGAGTGTTGTTTTAGTAGTTTTGAAGTTTCAGAAATACCGTTAGGCCTACCATGAAAAATACCACAGTGTGAGGTATTTTAAAGTGTGTTAAAATTAAATAATAATTTTAATAAGATGTGTCACTTAATTTTTTTCCACCTTATATTAAATGGGGTTTTGGGAGGTCTTTATGCTAACAAGATTTGGTATTCTATTTGACACTTAAATTAACATCTATGGTTTGAAAATTGAAAAGCACTAATTAATGGTACTCATTTAAGCAGAAATAATCTATATAATATTTTAATATCTATCAGAGAGATAGCTAAAATCTTATGCATGATTTATCTACATCTATATAATGTATTCAGTATTGTATTTACGTACATTGCGTCATAATGCTGCCCCGATGTATTCCCATTTAAGTTCAACCACACTCGTGGGAAGACTGGATGGGAAAGGATAAATCACAGGTGTAAAAAAAACCTCCAAGTTACTCTCTGACAGGATTAAACCTCGACATTAACATCACCAGCAATCTAGTTTGTTGTTAGACTTACTTATTAGACCGCGTGGCTTCCAATGCGCGTTATACTAAAATACAAGACAAATTAACAACGTTAAATAAATAATTTAAGTTAGTAGTTTTAATTTTCCTGAGCAGTGTTTCCATCACTTTCGCCAGTCGCGTAGATACCCTTTTAGGAGCCATGGCCCATCCAACGTAACTCATCCTGACCTTCACAACAAAAATAAGGATACAAATACCTTCTAAAGCAAGGGTCCCCGATTATTTTTGGTGGAGGTCCGTTTTAAAAACTCGACATACTTCCGCGGTCTAACAAAACTCTAACAGTGACTCAAGTTCAAGCGCTATAAGACTATACTCGTTCAAAAACGTGATCACTTTCCTTTTAGTTATTTTAGTTATTTATTATTTTTGGCCTTCCATGTCTACTACCCACCCACCACCGGAATAACATAATTTCTTCTGTTTATCGCTATATCGTCAAGGTCCTTAAAAATTTATCTGTGGTTCGGATGTGGACTGCAGTCCGCCATTTAGTGACCACTGTTCTAAAGTACAAACGGGCTTTCCAAATTTTTATAAAAAACTACTGGTAAGATAAACAAAGCCGTAACAGAGGGAAAGAAGGGCTTATAAATCATCACATATTTCATTTAGCACCGTGTCTTACTACCCGTTCAGGATATACGCCTATTTACTAATTAATATAATGGTGTAGGGATTAGGAAGGTGTAATTGAGAGGAAGTACACCCGCATTTGCATGGAAGAAGAGTGTAAAACAATTTAGGAAAAACCATCCTCATTGCACCCGATCGGGATCAAACCCTGATCTCCCCATTTTCGGTAATCTAGTCCAACATGAAAGTAGCACGTTAGACCATGCGGCCATCTTAATGGGTGACATCACTTTAAAATCAGCGTTAATATGTTTTTCAGACTTACTATTATAAAGAAAATATGTAATTATTAATAAAATTCTGTGACACATCGTATATTCCCCTGAAATTCATTGCGTACCTCTGGGGGTATCCGTACCACAGTCTAGGAAACACTGATTTAGAGAACGTGAAACAATCATCTGGCTGCCAATATTCTCAGTAATAATATTACTCGTAGTCATATAGCAAACAAATCAACAAAACATTCCCTCTCACCGCATAGGTATATTTTATAACCGCACAAAGCTCGTGATATCCCGGTGAAAGACACTAAATATTTATTGCTGCGCACTTATACACAAGGCAAGTTTAGCCTCAAGTCTTGATTATTTGGTTAAACAATCATCATTTAAACGTTAATTATCCCCAATACTCGAATAACCAACAGGAAATGAGAGACATTGTGCCCCGGGCAGTTTACTGACTCACGCCGCCAAACATTAATCATCCATTACATATAGTTGGGAAAACAAGGGAAGGGGGAATTTGATTTATATATTTGATCTAGGATAGTATTTCCTCTTAATGACCTTCAATATATTGTTGTTTTAATACGCCCACACACAAACATTATGTACTCATGAAGCCCGAAGAGTTAAGTAAGTGGTTATAAGCTCTTAGTTTTTGTTTGGGAGCTTTTGGATCGATCCCTATTAACTATAAATCTGTCTGACACCTTAGCTCAGTCGGTAGCGTGTCTTTCAACTGAACGAAGGGTCTTAGATTCGATTTACAGTGAGACTGAAATCTTAATTATAGACAAAGTATGAGTTTCCTCTATCACTGCAATGAATTAACAGTCGGGGGCTGAATATCGTTTGTGTTTTAGATCTAAGTTAGTTGAAAAGTCGTGTGCTGATATAATCAGTTGGTTCAAAACGTGCATGTTAAATACCCCAATTAAATGAAAGAAAAAAATACCACAAATTGATTTTTTCTCCCTACATTCTGGTTGTTTAAATTTTCTCAGCTTATTAAAACCCACATTTCCTAATATTTCAAATTTAAATTTGCTGATAGCCAGTACATTGATGCTATAATACGTACCAGTAATTATATAAAAATTAGGAATTAAAACTCTTAGGTGCGTATAACCCGAACGGGTAGTAAGATGCGGTGCTAATAATAATATAAAGCCACATAGCTGACTCATTGACATTAATGTTTACCCACTTCCATATGAGCTAGAAACTTTAAATTTGGCAACCCTATAGCTTTTAGCCTGTAACCGATGGGAAAATGCCAAAAAGTAAAAAAAAAAATTAACCCCCCGAAAAAAATTCAAAATGGTGGAGCAACTTTAAAGTCGGTGTGGACCTTTCTTTGGAGGTCTCTTGTGGCTAAATGATAAGACCTATAAAAAAAACGGCTCTGGAATTACATTAGCTTACACCCACTTGCAAAGAAAACTCACTGGAGGTTTGGAGCCATATCCCCCGATGGGAAAACGAGTATATCCCATAGAGATAAGTGTTTTTTGTGAAATTACAGATAAAAAGTTCGTACATTATTGATTATTTATTTAAGTGAGCTTTTAAAAGTATTAAGAATCTACACAAAGATTTAACATTTGAAATAAATCCCCTTACACTATCACAACACACAAATTCAAATATTACGTTATTTAATTTAAAAATTTAAAGTTTGCATTAGTAGACTGTAGAACATGCTACTACAAATTAAATATTAGCATGTACACAATAATAAAATAGTCGTTAGTATATTTCGCCTAGATTTCTGCTGAGTGAACTGGTTGATGATGCCAGACAACAATTTTATATAGTAAGTGACCTTCGATTAAAACGAGTGTCAGTGAATTAAGGCGATCCTCTGTCATGTTGGTACGCAGATACAGCAAATCACAATAATCACACACAGGATGAAGCCATACAATTAATATAACTGCTAGAAAATTATATGTATTTTCTTTCGTCATTCAAAATTTGCCACCGTAGGCACGAGCCTATTAGGCCTGTGCGTAATCCGCCCCTGCTAATTTATCTCACTTAGGTATGTCATGAATGGCATCAGATGTAGCCGTTCTTGATAATGCAATAATGTAATTTTTTCCATGCATCGTGTCCGGGATATTCGCATATTTTCACAAATCGGGCAGTGATGAGTTGAGTATATTATAGAGGAAATGTATCTACATTTTCATGCTCAAATCTCAGCCAAGTTTACTGTTTTCCAATCCTACCTTCAAGCAAAGATGATTACACTACTTTTTAACTCTACTTTCTTCATTTCTACCCCAATAAGCCCCATGGTATTGTGGTCAGTGCATCTGTCTATGAGTCTAGGGGTCCCGGGTTCGATTCCCATTTGGTGTATTGGGTATTACTCCCGAAAGAGGAATCACCCCAAAAGTCACCCGGGTTTGGTGAATCAGGCTTAAGTTATGTGTTCCAACTGGTTCCACACCCTCACACTCACCATCACCGTTACCTCATAGAGACATGGAAAGAGCCTCCACGCAAATGTACGATTAGTATACTCGGGCTTTCCCTTGGAAACGGTAAATTAGTACGGGTTTATCTTTACCCAAACTGTGTTAAGAGTAATGCGGCCCAGATAAGCAATATTATTATTTCCATACCATTAAGAATATAGTCTTAACTGACATTAAAACACGGTACACACAAAAAAAACACTGGAATTTTCTAGTCGTTTATAACCAATTCAGGCAATGAAACTTACAAAAAATAAAGCACTTGATTGTCTAGTCTTGAGTTGTAAAAAAGGACACTTAAAAAACTCAATCAATATGACAACTTGAACTAAATTTAAAAAAAAGTCAAATAGTATAATTGTTGCATTCACAAGTAAAGCTAGCTACACAAAAGAACAGGAACTAATATTAAGTATAAAATTGTGCCAAATTGTCCGATAAAGAAATCATGATTTATTTAATTCGTAGTAAAACCATGATTAAAGGCTATTTCGATTGTAAATAGATTTTTATTTTCTTTCAAATGAGTGGCTTTTGAAAAATCGTGATACACTGTACGTTTTGTCCTTGGTTATGTCCTTGATTAGCGCCCATTGTGGATGTCAGTTGATTTCCTGTGGATCGTGCCACAGGGTAACTGTAGCAAGGGGGAGTAGCGTGGGTCATGACCCTTACCTCATGCTCTTAGGAGACACGCCTACAGTCAACACCCAACACAACCTTTCACAATACTCGGAGGCCCCATTGTAACTTTAAGAGTGGTATCTTAAAATATTGGAACTTTTGTTTACTATCTGGCGCTAATGGACGTTGGTTAATGGAATCCAGTTAGGAAAATAATGTAAACTGACAGCCTGTAAATTAAGGAGATTACTGTAAAGGTTTTAAGCCCCCATTTATTTCATTTTAATGTTAACAAGGTCACTTGGCCAGGATGGCCACATCAAAGCTGTTGAAATATTTGGTTACTGGATTATAATTTTTTATTATACTTGCTTGACGAATAAACGCACTATAAAATCATAAATTTATCATTCTTCCCTAATTATACATATTTTCCACGCTAATAGGAAAACGTACTCTCAGTTGGAAGGCTTGAAATCAATCCCCGACGATATGTGTAGCTTTTAGTTAATATTTTGTATTCATCTACACATTATCAACGATTTGAAAGCGTGTGGAGAGAATAGTAAAGCAACAATTAGAATCACGTTTGGTAAGTTACCAGCAGGGTCCAAATCGTGGCTTATCATCAATCCTCTCTCAAAACAAATTATGGTGATATTGACTAAAATTCATCCTCATCATACTTTTAGCATACGAAGGTTAAATATAGTAGATAGTTATATATATATTTTATTTTTAGCACCATGGCTTACTACCCATTGTATTTATACGCTTACTTACTAATTATGCTAATGAGTTAAGGATGTGAAAAGTTTAATTCAGAGGAAGTGTATAATTATTTGCGTGGGAAACCATTTAGGCAAAACCACCCTCAGTAGACCCGATCGGGATCGAACCACAATCTCCCCGACAGTCTAGCCTCTTGCGAGGGTAAGACCTTAGACCATACAGCCACTGAAGTGGATTAGATACTCGTTAAACAATTAATTAGGGGTTATTAATATATAGAATTTTCAAATAGTTGCTGGTTTATAATTATAGAGCCATTTCTTTATAAAAAATATATATTTAAAAATTAAATTTGACGTCCCGACCTATAAATAGACACACGGAGTGAAACTAACCAACAACCCCGGATGTCGCCTGGTTACTGGTACTGTGTTATTTGATATCTCGTGATCTTAATATATCACTCACATGCAACTTACGATTTCCACACGTCCATCACAGACTTTTTCTTAAAATATGAGTGGAAAATGACTCTGAACGGGGGAAAACTTTGGATAGCTCAGTGGTTAGAGCATTGGTGTACTAAGTCTAAAGTTCCAGGTTTGATTCCCATGTCCAGGTGTAATTTTACAATTTGATGAGCATGTTATTTGATACAGACTACGCATGTAATTTTTCACTGTGGTTTTCCCATTATTTCTATGCTTTCATTAAATGCTCTATTATTTTAAAAACAAGCCATTCAGCCCAACCCTTAAAATAATAAGCCATTATATAACAAGTTTTACTAAACGCAATAATTATTGGTTTAAAATACTTCTTACACGTCCAGGTTAAATATAAATCATTGAGTTGTTAAAAACTTTTAGTAAGAAATGCCAAAATTCATGGAGTTAATCTTATTCACTTAATTTTGAGATAATTTTCTTCTAAGACGTGGTATAATAGAGACCAGTGAATACTCATTGTAATTGTTTTATGATGTGAAATTGTAACTTTTTAATAAGCAGCTATTGTTGACTGGCAACTAAATTTTAGAGATTAGAAACTCATTAAACCTGTAGAAGTTCTAACAAAATGAAGTTATCAATGTTGATAAATGAGGACGCGTACTTTGTGACCTTTGATCAATAGTGCTACTATAAACGTAAAGATTCACATTTTATTCCATAGTTGTTTGAAACACGCTAAAAAAATTGGCGACTGGGACTATTAATTTTATCGGACTCCCAAGTCACGCGTACAGTGTATACATTTGCACCACTTTAGGACTATATATATTATTGAGTCTACTGAGATTCCAACCGAAGAACACCTGGAGGAAGACACACTAGCATACTTGTCTAAAGCTGAGGTCAAAAATCATAGCCCAACTAAATACCACTTCAGTACCTTTTATTTATGCCTTCATTATTTATTCGATGCCTTAGGTTAAGCTGCTTGGATATTCTTGTATTAAATACAGGCATATAAAAGTAGACCACAAGGCTTTGACGAAGTTCTCTTGAATACAGTGTCAGGTAATACATAATAATAAGGTATTCACTGATAAAGAATCGGCTATCACGTCACTTATGATTCTGTTTTACGATAAGCTTCTAAGACACTCAATAATTTAAAACACAGTATAACTTTTTATTGCCGCTAGATATATTTAAAAAAAATGTAAGCCTGAACTGTGCACGTATAGTCTTTTTTAAATATTTTGAACTATTTTAATCAGCCTTAGGCTAATATTGTATTCTAATTTCAACATTCTATTCTATTTTTCTTCTAGTAAAAGCATGATAATTTTGGTAAAAGTAGATCAATGTTACATACTAGTTTATAGAACAAAATATTATAGCTATGGCTTAAGAAATTGAATTAGAATTATGATTCACAAAATTGATAGAGACTACAAATGATATGTGCTATGATAGTATAACGTGCTTATAAAGATTAATCAAAATCTGTAAATCTGTCAAATCGATACAAACGTTAAAAAGCATAGAATTTATTTTCTAAGTGGGCCGATATAAATATTTTAATCAATAATTTATACTATTATACCCTGAGTAAAGGTGGTCCAGCTTTGGCAAGTATAAGTACATATAGGTTATACATTACTTTTATGTGGCAAACATAACTAATCTTATTGATTTAAATTTTGGACATCTTAGACCAATCAAAAGAATACAAAACAAGATAATAGAAGGGGCTTTATAAAGGTTTTATTTTGAAAAGTGTATATCCACATGTAGATTTACTGGTGATGTAAAAATAGGTTGGAAAATACCACGACTCCAAATATATGTTATTTAAAAGATAAATTATCGCAAATGTAATAGATAAGGGAGAAAGGAGAATTTTTGTATTAAATTTGCGCCTTCTTGCATTAAAAATAAAGAAAGTAGATTTTGATTTTAAAAAAACTGTTTATAAAATGTGTGCACAATTTGGTAGAAAGTTGTTGATAAGTTCAAAAGATACTGTTATCACATTAGTCATTTTCCTAAGAGATAGACGGAGTGGCTATTATAAGGCTAATAAACATAGTATACATGTAATAAAATACATATTATTCCCCCAAAGGCCTCTCGTAAATAAATCTCAACGTTTCGGATGGCAAATTTGAATACCATATGGGAAACAACCAACATTAAAATTATTTTTTTTATTGTAGTATACTCTGAAAGGACACCATGGGAACAATCTTTATAAACAACTGATATACTAGTACCATTTTCTCGTTCGCAGATAATAAACCGGATTGTTAATCGGCTCACAGAAGCGTAACAAATGATAAAATCGTTTCCTACACTTGTCATTTCTTACATAATCTCAGGCTGGCCACTTTTCTTAGAGAAGCTTTTTGTAATTTCGATTATACTCGAGGTATATATATCATTTATCATTTCTCTACAGCTTTCAACATGGTTGACTTAACGTTGTCTAGCTCTTAAGGACAGCTACTGACATGATATCTTCGATGGGAAGATTTACCGAGCAATTAAGATGTGATGAACGGGGTGAAGGGTGGGATTTTTGGGATTCCATTACGTCCTAATACTCCATGTGCTCAGCCCGAGATCCAAGAGATTAGAGCTGACTTGGGGATTAAATAATGGGAGCTCAGTGAAATTGATACATTTCAAATGATCGAGATTTTACTTAAGAAGTATTGTTTGGCTCAGAAAGCTTTACACCGGCTTATGCCCCATTTTGGAAGACTATGATACTTTATCAGATACATTGTTAGTACCGAATATATATAAAAATATAATATCGTTAACACTAAGAGTTGAGGCCTTTGTTATTAGACTTTTTACTATTTTTATAAAATCATTCGGTTGCTTAAATGTGGATTTAAGCTGATTATCTTTATGTTGAAATTTAATTTAACTACATAATAATTTTAAACTTATCTTTAAAAGTAAAATTTAAAACTTTAATAAACCTTAGAAACATAAATACAACATAAAGTATAAATTATCATTGTGACCGGTTTTAGTTTTGTAATTGACAAAGTAAATACAATCTATGTGTTATTCTTGCTCATATCTTATCTACATTCTATCACTTTAAAATATATTGTTTGAATAATAGTGTAGACGAATCTATCCATTTATTTGAATGATATTGTTATTAATCATGTATATGCATAGAGCCAATTGATTATGTTTTACCCCATCCCGGTGGATACACGGAACAAATTTCAAGCAGATCATATGTGGGTGGCTTTATGAATATTAAGCTAGTTGGGTGATTTTCTTAAAAAGTCCCCCCTCCGGGTAAATTCAATCCAAATTATACATTGCTTACCCCGTCTCAACTAGTGCGTTTAGCTCGCAAGATCAGTGAAACGTTGAACAGTAATTTAAAAGTTTAAACCCTATGTTTGAGATATTTTTTAAATGCTTGAAGTGTTTGCATAAGCTTTACTTGTGGAGTAACATTAATTTGAGAATGGTAAATATTTAATTAGTTAAAATAGTATGTGGCAGCTATGAATAATAATTTTAATATTGATGTATCTTTAAAACATTACTGTGCGAGATATAATTTTAGTTCTAAAATTAAGAAAATAATTTTTTAAAGGGCACCAGAATTATGGCAACAAGAATAATTGTTTTAAAAAAAGGAAGGTTTAAAAAACTTACTGTATATATTGGTTAATTTAAAAAAAATATTTTAAAGGGTCTACTTGATTATATTAGTGGAATTACTAAACTGTGTATATTATGGAGGGTGGCTTATTCCACTAATTTATTTTAGGAATTAGCTATAAATGTATTTTATTTAATCGAATCTTACTCACAACCGGGGATATTTGCATTTAATTACACTAATGATGCTAAGAGGAAGAAGATAAAGCTATGATAAAATTTACCCTCATTTGCGTTGAGAAAGAGTGGGGAAACCATTTATACACTTTTACTGATTAGTTAACAATAAATTCTTACTTAGACGTTTAAGATGTTTGTATAAAATATCTAATTTACCAATTTATGTTAATTTTCTAGAAGAAAAATCAGCTTAACTCTTTATTTATTCTGCCATTTAATCTGCTTGTAGAAAGATGTAGAGTCAAGAGTAGTTTCCGTAGAAGACTAACTGTGTACATAGATAGAGCGCCAATTTCACTAACCTTTGTCATATTATGTGATCAAAAAGCTGTGCTTCATGGACCAAGTTGAATCATCCGGAACAATCCAACCTTTCACTTAATTCTCAACAAAACTATCACTATCACCAAGAACTTTTTGCAAGACTTTTATTTTTGGTGTATTGTGCTCGTTTATTGTTTGATTTTAAAAAAAGGTTTCATGCCGTCTATTTGGTTTCAGTATTTGTGGAGCAGTTTTTTTATTCCAACGAGAGGGATAGAATAGATTCGTAATTAGAAAGGTAAACGAGGTACAAGGTGGGGAGGTGGGGCCTTTTGTGACCGTGCGCCTTGGAACGCTTAGCTCTCACCTTTAAAGGACTGGCTTGAGACTATGACTGGGATTATTTTTTTGGACATTAAAGGTGCACTTTCTGAACCGACTGATTATATCATAACACGAGAATTTCTATGAGCAAGATCGAAAGGGCCTACCAATTTGTCCAGGAAAGGTATTTTCACATAACCTCCAGGTTTCTTTTACATGCCATAATCAACATGGCTCCTACAGCTTTACTTTCCCTTCGAAGGAAGCTGTGCTACGGATTGTTATCCCTCAAGAACTGTAATTATTAGAAATATGACCTTTGAACTTTATTTTTTTGGAAAGTTTTATTTATAAGTTCTTTTTAACAAAAAAAAAATGCACACGTGCAGCAAATACTAAAGCTCCTACCTAATATGAGATGAAAAGATAAATTTCCATGAAAAGGGAATGCATTTCTCACGTTTTAATTTTTTGTTACAAACGCCTCTTGAAGATTTATCGTGACATTTCCTAGAGTTGTTTTGCTTTGAATACTACGAATTTTTAAAACTTTACTACTTAATTAATAGTTTGAAGTGATCAGCGACTAGCTACCTTTATTTTTAACCAAGAGGCAAAGTCGACAAAAAAGTTAATATATAAATATACTCATGTGTCTGTTCGAACAGAGTTTTTCTTTACACATTAGTTCCATGAAATTTACGATGAAACTGATTTTCTTATACATATATTATTTGATATGATGGAACTCGGTGTTTCCTTTGATTAGCAATGCAAAGTGAGTTTTAGTAAGTAGTCTTGTTTTAAAGCTATTGTTTCTATCTTCCTCTATTGTTTTCCTTTATCTACACTATTCATCTTTATTTTTCTGTAACGTTTACATGGCATACCATACTAAAATAATAGTCTTCTTTGTGATAAATTTTTATATTGGTATTTCTCAAAAAATATATGGTCAGTATAGGCCTAACTACGTTTATATGGCGGTCTTTTCCACCACTTTATCTTACACACCAATCATATCCGGGTTTTCCCATCGTATCTTACAACCGTTCGGGATTATCCATATTTAATTACTGTAATAGTGTAGCGGGAAGAAAGAAGGTAAAAATTTAAGGAAAAATATCTGAATTTGAGTGGAGAAGGAGTGAGAAACTATTTGGATAATACCACTTGCATTACACCTGAAAGAGATCCGATTACAGATATATTCATCACCTGCAAACCATCGCGTGCCCTCTGAAAAATGTTTTGCCTCTATTACTGCATCTGTAACTCACTGATGATAGTAGACTCTAAATTGCATTTTCTTCTTCTGATGCCACACCTATTGACTCATGAGAAATCCGATCAATATTCGAATACGATTCTCCTAGATATCAATCAACACCGGTAGAGGACAGAATTCTTACGAAGATAAGTGTCACGGATTTTACACCAGACGCGTCTGAAAAATGTTTCATTGCTAGAATGGTGACTTCCCCCTTTCACAGTGATAAATTAATAGCCAGAGTTTTTAAAACTATGTTCGAGAATTAAGCTAGTTTGTAAGAATTTATGAACACCACTGTGTCATGTGTCTGACACCTTATATAAGGCAGATACTTTTCTAGGTGGAAATTTACCTGCCATGACAGATTTAGTTCTCCAACTATCCAGCTTTCTAGAGGCTCCTCTAGCCCATCATAGATGTGTCCTCTGAGAGTAGCCACGCAAGTAAAACGCGCGAAGCGGGGTTTGTTAGTAATGTCTTGATACAATAAGTTGTTTCAAAAAGTGCAAGTCAAGAACTATTAATAATTAAATAATACACCAGTGTGAATGCATGACCAGCCAACTAACACCCTCAACCACAACAGACCCCGGGGTCTATGTTAAAATTGGGGTGATATACAAACTTCACTTTTGACCGTGAGACAGTTGGCTACAAGTATAGATGAGTGGTATTCCATCACTTATCAATATTTAAGTCAAAAATCATTTTTCTTGGAAACCTATTCCCATAGGTTTGTTTTATAAGTTTTTTTTAATTAGTTATTAGCTATGTATCCTAGACAAACAGTATGAAAAAGCTAAGTTAAGTCTGAAGGAAATTCAAATACATCCAACAGAATAAAGTAAGGGAGCATACAATTGAGGAAACATGGGAGCTAAAAATAATCAATTTCAATGATAAGCATGAGGGAATGAGATATAAAACAACCATCTTATATGTAACCTATTGGGTTCCAACCTCAATCGACTAACCGTGTGACAAAGTGTGAGCTTTATTCAAGCGAGTCAGTGCATGGAGGGAAATAAATTCGCAAAATACTTCCTCTCTGTTAAGACAATTTACAATGAAATTCTTTGGGAAGGGTCTTTTAAAAAATGCCAGCCGTAAATATATATATAGTTGCAGTTAACATTGATAAAATTTATTAAAATATTTGTGTTATTTTATAGATATTGATATAAATAATATATCAACGGTAGCTGCTGTAGATAACATAAATATGTGAAAGTGGGTCAAGTCATTTTTATATCTGTCAGGTAAGGAAGGTTCTTTCTATGAGAAATTGACTCTATCTCCTGTTCAATAACTGAATTAGCCACTTTGGTGGCCACGTGGTCTAAAGCACTTCTCTTACAGTAGACTAGAAGGGGATGAGGGGGAAATCGAGGTTCGAATCTCGGTTGGGTGTACTGAGAGTGGTTTTTCCTAAATTGTTTTTCCTACTCCCTCTACGCAAATGTGTGTACACTTCATATTAATATAACCTTCCTAAAACCATTAGCGTAATTAGTACATAAGCGTATAAACCGAACGGGTAGTAAGACGTTGTGCTAAAATAATATGTATTCATGTAGAGGTGGTACATTGCCATTCAGCCTCCCCCGGGCCATACTTCTACAGATTAACGATATTTTTTCCTCAAAGTGTTTATTGGTTCACTAAAGACAGTGAAGGGAACGCTATAACGTAGTGTTTCGTAACTAATGTCACTGGCAAGATAATAATGTTCGATACTATTGAATATGAGACAAAAACAAAGTGTACATCTATTATATCATCACTCCCTCAAGAAGTATGGCTGGTTAGAAAAAATTAAAAACGAATGTATCTAACTTGTCCTCTAAATGTACTCTAAACGTTCTTACATTATTAATATGAGTTCAATTACTACGCCACCTAAAAACTTTGAAGGACTCTAGCTTGAGACCCGCCTCGGTGGCGTAGTTGGCTAACGCGCTGGTCGTGTTGAGCTCGACTGCTGAGGACGAGGAGATCGAGGTTCGAATCTCGGTCGGATGAACTGGGGGTGGTTTTTCCTAAATGGTTTTCCACTCTCCCTCCACGCAAATGCGGGTTCACCTCATCTAATTCAATCTTCCCAATTCCTAATCCATTAACGTAATTAGTACTTAAAGCGTATAACCCGAACGGGTAGTAAGGCGCGGTGCTAAATATTATTATTATTTTATATTAATTGTCCTAGTAAAACAAGTGAAGTTGAAATGAAATTTAATAAATAATCATACTCATAGCTATCATTTTTTGAATCTCTCTTATTAAATCGGAAAGTAAGGAGATTGGAACGCGTCTGTTTGAACGGCATGAGAATTCTCATTGTTCTAATGTTGACAATAATACACGTAAATACTATACCATTATATCTACTATTTATACATTGTATGCACAACCTTGTGGATGAGAATCCAAAGAGGCCAATAGTAGGTCTGGACTAACCTAGTTCAAATCCTTATAATGTTTTAAGACGGGTATCCACTTGTTGCTTATCAGTGGAGACGGGAAATCGTTGCAAAGTGGCGTGTATAATGTGGTACAAAGATACGCAACGGGCCCGATCGGTCATTTGTCGGTTTTTCGCTGTCACGTCAAGGGAATGATAAGGCACAAAACTGCAACATTAGTGTACGGACAACCATTTTGTCGCGTTGTACATTCATTTTTGTTGAGGACGCTCAGCGGAAACCTTGTGTAGAGATTTGGTTTTTGTTAATAAGGCTTTTTTTGTTTACTGTTGTTATGACGATATTTTTGGCCTAATGGAGTGGAGAAAGGAGATCACACGATTTGTAGAAACATACATGTAATATCTTGTTTAGAAGTTTTGTACTCAATTGAAGATAACAAAAACTCAAAATCAGTTGGGTGTATCCTAGTGAAATTTTTGTACAATCCACTGACAGACTGGACATTTAAGTCAACCAATAAACTTGTTACACTATACACCTCCCTGCTTGCATACAATTTAGACACCCACCATCGCGGTGATTTTAGTGTTTTTTTTCAACATCGAATAATGAATAAAAATGTAAGAGGCTGCTGCTATTTGCAGAGATGTGTTCATTGCTGCAGAATAACTAGAACTGAACACTCAAGTTCTATACGTATCGTAGTCACGTGTCCTCCATTTTGATAGGGATACGCAGTGATGAGACGGAAAAAACTGACATTGTTTAGCCGTATCGTGATACGCAACGATGACACGATACGCGGATACTCATTAGTGGATACCCGCTTTTAGATGTGGTATTATTACTTAAATTCGACCTTCTGGATCAATATTACAACTACTGTCCCTTACATCGGATGTTTGATATCTTTTTAAAGACTATTTTTTCACGTTTCTATGTTTTAACAAAAGTGTACTTTATTATTATTATTATTATTATTATTATTATTATTATTATTAGCACCGCGTCTTACTAGCCGTTCGGGTTATACGCACTTATGCTAATGTGTAATGGTAGGGTGACTGTGAGATGAAATGAAGGACCTACAGTTTAACGTGGAATCCGAACCATGGTGGAGGCCTGGCATTCCCCACATTCACAAGATGTCTTGTCAGGCGAAGGAAGGGTTTGGTAATCAGATAAATCTGTGCCGGGACCGAGAATTGAACCCCGGCCGCCAGCACAGAAGTCTGACATCTTACCCCTAGACCACCAGGTCACCTAGGTTTACTTTGAGAGTTTAAGTATGTGGAGGTTAGTTCAATTAAATACATCCGCATTTTCATGAAGAGATGATGGAAAAACCATTGGGATGGATCACAAAATATGGAAAATTACCTTAAGTTCACACAGCCGAAATTCAAACCTCTCCACACCTTATACTACCACGCGGAACCTAGCGTGAGTGTATTATGATATGATATATATAAAGTTGATATATATTTTTCTTCTGTTCTGGGGGTCCAGGGTTCAATCTTTGGTTCTGGCACAGATTTATCTGATTGCCAAACCCTTCCTTCCCCTCTGACAAGACGTGTATTAATCACGATTTGTGAATTGGTGAAATGCCAGGCCTTCAACGTAGTTCGGATCCCAAGGCCTCCAACGTAGTTCGGATCCCTAGTTAAACCGTAGGTCCTCCATTTCATCTCACAATCACCCTACCATTACACATTAGAGTAAGTGCGTATAGCCCGAACGGGTAATAAGACGCGGTGCTAATATATATTGTGTCTGTAAGTTTCACCTCAAATACCCGAACATTATTTTCAAATTCGTTGTAAAATTACATTGCGACTTGAGGATCGAATCCGGTAACTGACACGGAGAGCCAACGCTCTACTAGTGCACGATACAGAATCCTCTAGTAACTGTAATCCATAATTAATATTGTTTAATTTGAAATTATTTGAATACAACGAAATAATAGTTAAAAATCTGTGTTTTATCACTAGATGGCCCTCTAAACAATCTTAAATAAATTATTATTATTATTATTATTATTATTATTATTAGCACCGCGTCTTACTACCCGTTCGGGTTGTACGCACTTACGCTAATGTGCAATGGTAGGGTGATTGTGAGATGAAATGGAGGACTTACAGTTTAACGTGGAATCCGAACCACGGTGGAGGCCTGGCATTCCCCACATTCACAAGATGTATTTTCAGAGGTAAAGGAAGGGTTTGACAATCAGATAAATCTGTGCCGGGACCGAGGATTGAACCCCGGCCGCCAGCACAGAAGTCTGACACCTTACCCCTAGACCACCAGGTCACCTCTTAAATAAAGCGGTGGCTAATAAGTCTAAATTCTAAAGCAGTATTAATCTTGTCATGGTTACCAAGTCGCCATTTACGATAAGATGGGTCGGCTACAAAGGAGGCTACTTTCCACACTTATATATTCAATTTTGTTTACCCATTCTCCCTTCATGCTAATGCTAGTGAATTTCTTGAAGTATATCCACCCTGTTCTTTAACCTACTGTCCTTAAATAAGCACAGGTAGCGGACAGCCATGACGTAGTAATATGCATAATTTAAAAAAAAAAGACTACTTTTTCACAAGAAAACTGTGTTTAACTTGTAATTAACATTATTTATGTAAAAAATCTTAATTTATTTAATTATGGGCTATAATTGATCATTTTTATGTCTTCTAACAAAACATTTAAGTTAACATTATAAACTATCACAAGCTGTGCAACAAATAAATAAAAAGAGCGGAAGTGGTGAAAAGTTTTAATTGAGTTCGTGACTATTATGATGATGAGTAGTAAATACTCAACTACCCACAAAGAGAAGCCTTATTACAAAATCAGATAACGTTGAAGGGCGTTTTAAAGAACCCTAGTCGTAGCTTCAGTCCGGCAGATGAATGAAACGGACCTACTGCTGTTCAACGATAGTCCTTGAGGTTAAAACTATCCCATATATTCGTATACCCTACCCATCTTGCTGGGTGATCTGATTGTGAATACGTTGCGTCGGAATCATACATCCACCAAGAAGTATCCAACCTAGCAAATAAAACGGATGTTTAAAAAAATAAATGGTATGAGACAATCGTACAAACTTTATCAAATTGTGTATTAGAGCTTTGATTTATTTTTTCTTTCAAATGTTGGTTGGTTGGTAATGCAAATATTTTTAAATAGCTCTAAAGAAATGACACCAAAATCCATGCATTAAATATTGATAATTGGTTGATTTTTCCTTACTTTTGTATAAACAATATATTTTCTTATTTCACGTGGGCCTTATCACACTTATAAAAGTGATAACATATGTTTTAGAAAAACGGTCTTTATGATAGGTCTTCAATGTAGAAGAACATTTTTTAAACATTCTTTTAAGAATATTAAATTGTCACAACCCTAGACAAAATTATAGTAATAACAATAATAATTATCATAATTGACAATTATTAATAAGAATGTTGTAGTTTTGACCCATTTGATTTTTATGGGTGCTCCAAGTCTTAGGTTTTGTCAGAGGTATGCGCATATTTATACTGATATGTTACGGATTAGCAAGAAGAATCTATACGATGTGCACCCTTATTAGCGTGAAAGGAGAGTAAGAAACCTTTTCAGAAAATCACTTCAGTCCATCCATCCAAGATTGGAACCCAAACCTCCCCGTCACGAGAAAACCCAAAACTGCTACGTACCTGGAAAACCGAAAGGCCCTAGAACGTATTGAAAATTTTTCTCTGGAAAAAACCCGGTAAAATACAAAATAATTTGGCAAAATCTAGAATAAATAATAGCATAACCGTTAATTATTCGGGGACATTTAACTGAAATCTTTAAAGTAGTAGGTCTTTGGGTGGATGAAAATGTGAACTAAATAATCAAGCACGCTGATTCAAAAAATGTGCATGACTTCACACTAGCCCATTTTATAATAAGTTCAATATAAGCTGCCTGGATAAGTGATAACTCCTTCTGGAAAACCTGGAAAAACTAGGGAACTTTGTGATTATAAAATAGTGACAACCTTGATTAACCTAACAAGATTAGACTGATTACTTTATTAACGTACTCATTGGTGCGAGTAATAAAGAAACTGACACCTTAATAAACCTTCAGTCTACTTTCATAGAGCTATTTCCAAAGCTTAAAGTTATTCAGGTCGTTAATATATGATAAGTCATACATAAAAGAAACACATAAACTGGTTATGCTGCATGTTGCATACAAATTCTTGCTTACGAGGAAATATGACATGCTGAAAGAAGAACACAAATAAATCAACAGTTTTGTGCCTTTGTTCAAATATCTCGAGAATATTTCATTAGACTTGCAATGAGCAATAAGAAAACTATCCAAAGAACAATGACAGTACACTAACCCCACGCAACTGATGGTAAAAAATAATAATTTAAGCATAGGATAGAACCTTGCGTGAGAGCCTACACCGTGTTTGTCTGTGTCGCATGAATTATTAATGAAGTAAAGTCGTTGTACCGTCCTGATTAAGGCGGTCAACGTGAAAGTGTTAATTATTGTCAGACCACACGGATTAAAATAAAATGGTCTGTCAGTTTTATGGAACTAGTTCTCAATTTT
The DNA here is from genome assembly GCA_902151425.1 of Timema shepardi. Classification (NCBI taxonomy): domain Eukaryota; kingdom Metazoa; phylum Arthropoda; class Insecta; order Phasmatodea; family Timematidae; genus Timema; species Timema shepardi. The sequence goes on from CABFVX010000558.1 coordinate 231,005, forward strand.
TACTAAATTTATACTCCCTTTGGCCCTTCACTTACAGCCACCCTTTGTCATGTAAATTAGAACGAGGGGTTAGCGAATAGCTAAAAAAAAATCTTATCTCAATGTAAAGAGGAAAGCTTGCTGCTAGTGTTCAAATATTTTAAAATGTTCTGCTGAGGGCATATAATTGAACTATGTTATTTTTCAGAGGTAGGCTAAATCTAAAGTCCTTTTTCACAAAGCCTGGTCTCATAGCTATGAAATATGCTAAAAAGTTGTTAAAAATAAGCTAATGTCACCTTTCCACATTTTATTTTATATTAATAGAACTCAAACTCTAGCGTGGTTAGTGGAAAAGTGCCCTGTTGGAATATTTTAATTTTATTTTGGCTTGGACAATATTTTGAAATAAAGCTTGGTTCACATGTTCGCCTAAAATAGAGGACAGAATCTGTTTGAGTAGAGCAGCAACTCACACGCTTTATGGTGACCCATGATGCATTGCAACGCAAACTTAAACAGCTGATTACCAACATATTTATTTTCTAGTGGATACATCTATCGTTTAGATCACTCTCCCAATGGATGTTTTCAAATTATAACGCTATGTCGATACACACGCTTTCCATTAACAGGTTATTTCAAATCTTCTCACAACGGAAAATGAATCAGTCTGCTTGATTACGGCTGTACAGAGCACGCGTTGCCAAATACACATGCGCACTGATTTGAGATGGTCGAGTTTGAGATTTGATTGGTTTTACTGTGCCAAACATCTCAGGCAGAGCGGATGAAGTTGAGACGAGTAGAATGTTAGCAGAACAACTTGCGCTGATGAGGCAGACATCTTTTGATTGAATTAGAGCTCGTCACGTGCCCAAGTTTCTGTTCTGCAATTATTTTTCGGCAAACGCGAGAATCCATAATAAAGCATCGTAGAATTAAATATTTCGTTAGAGCTGGACATCTGTGCAACACTATCTCATTTATCAAGGCGGCCCCTTTAAGATAGGGCCACACCAAATAATATAGAATCAGCTCCTCATAGGATAGGCAAATATTCCCAATTTGTGTTATCCCCCTATTTTCATACTAAATAAACTAGAAGTGAAAAGGATAGGGATACACCAACATTGTAAGATACGTACCAATCCGATCCGATGCCTTTAGGCAGATGTGCATCCACCGTTAATATTTATTTTCTGCAATTAAATGAATACGCGTATATTATAAATTTTAATAATACTGATTGAGGATTTCAACTTTTCCTTTTGGCAAAATTCGGGAACATTTAACTAACACTTTTAAAAAAAAAACGCACAGTTTTAATATCAGCTCAGGCTACAATCATTTGTATTTCATTTAATTTATTTGAGGTAACTAAATTGCACTTTCTGAACCGACTGATTATATCAGCACACGATTTACAGGCTAGCTTAAATCTAGAACAGACCCAACATTCAGCCCCTGGCAGTTAAAATCATCGCTGTGAAAAGGGAAAAACACATTTCATTAATAATAAATGTTTCGGCCATGCTAAAATTTTAACCCGGGATCTTTGGCTCCAGAGACCAACACGCTGCCTACTGAGCTAAGGTGTTGGACTACAATAATTATTGTAATTGCTCTAGGGGATTATGGGACAGAAGGTAGAATTTATAGGAAATATACCCATGAATTCGTAAGAGAGATCGTGAATGCATTTAGAGAAAACAACTCTTAGGTACACCAAGCTAGGCTACTATCCCCTACCTCCACGTCACTGATAAAATGGACTAAATGAACCTGATATTTAGCTGGCGTGCCCAACTAACACGACAATGAACATTAAAAAAGTCATTTGGAGCTTATAGCAACAACACGGTAGGAAGACTGGGTGGAATCTGACAGCTCTAAAGCTATTAGATCTACTTTCATATACTCATACGTCAAACTATACGAGTATTATCTGCAGCTGCCAATTTTGACAGGGGGCCATCTCGTTAAACGAGAAATGGCCGCGCAGACGTTCAACTTTAACGCTATATTTAATTCTACGATGCTTTATTTCGAAATATTTTTCAGCCAAAATAAAATCAAAAGATTCCAACAGGGTACTTTGTGCCAGGTGGCGGATGTCCACCCAAGTCAAAAGTAGTTACTAAGACACCTAATTTACTAAGCATTCCTGAATCAAAATTTTTCCTACTCAAATTTTCCTACAGTACTACAGCCATGTACAGAAATACTGTAAGATCCCTGTGTAGAAAATCTATAAAATATGGTAAAGGTGTAGAAAAAAATAAAAACAATTTCTGGTTTGATTAAATGAAAGAAACCAATTCTCGGTTTTAACTCCACCGATCTGCATTTGTTTATCTGTGGTGGATATATCTCACTTTTGAACGAATTAATCGATTTAAATACAGTTTGGAAAGGTTGTTCTTTTTAAATTTATACATATCAAGTTCGTTGGGGAATAAAAGTGAACCAAAAGTTGGAAAGACATCAATCCTTATATGTATAAAAACATGGCTTCTAGTATTGATTATTAAATGTATTTACTTTTCAATTCATTTTCCTCATACCTAAAAATTGGTAAAACGGTGCAAGCTTCTGTCATAAAACTAAACAAAATTAAAATTTTAGATATTTTTTTAGGGGGTAGGTAGATAATTTGGGTCCCCGCAAAAGAAGTTTGCACAGGAAAACTATTAATATTGTGGTTAAGCAAATATCTATGTATGTTGAGCAAATTCTTTGGGTGGTTTCTGTCGTTCCCTCTCACTACAGAGCTCCGACATTGATCCAGATACTTTTATTTTTACAACCTTGTACCTTATTGTGAGAAGTACAAGCTACCGCAAGTAGAGCTGAGTGGTTCAGTCAGCCTCCCACCCCGTCCTTTAAATGTGGTTTGTTTATGATGACACCTCCTAGGACATACTCATTCTTTGTTAGCAAAGACATGTTCTCTCACACATATGGTTAATCAATTTTCGAGCCGTATTAAACCCTGTTTTCAGCTAAGAGCGTGTCGTCCGCCCAAGGATTAGATTTGGATCGTGTTCATAAAAACCCTGTGGGTCAAGAGCGCACTATAAATCACCTTATAAATTTAACAACAGAGAACGTTGCGTAAGCTCCGTGGCACGCCGCAGTCTCGTGCCGCAATTAGCACTACTTTATGAAACCCAGCGTCTTACTTAATTTAACTCTGTACTAGAGTCAAATAATAATTAATGCCACACTCCAACACGACACTATGCTGGCCGTAGGTTGTAAATTAATAATAGTGGATCAAACGACTTGGTTTTGGTTTTATGTGTAAATGCGGGCAGGTTTCCATTAAATTATCTACTTGCAGTTTTCGCATCTATGGGCACGTGAACTAGATGTGGTTTTCATACAGTCCGGTTTGTCAGGCCAGGATTCGAATCCCAGCTGGGTGCACAGAGGTTGTTTGTTCCTAAATGATATCACCCACACACTACACACAAATTCAGGTACATTTTCTCTAAGCCATACCATCCTCATCATTACTCAAATAGCGTAATTAAAATACGAATAGCTATGAGGGATAATAAGACACAATGAATTTACACAATATCTACACTATAATTATCTTAAAAGTAATCCGCACCTGTGAGCACTATCGTCTTGCCTGACTTTACAGTGACAGGAAAGTATGGGATTGGCGCTTAGCTGTATGTAATGTAATGATTTTATCCCTCATTTATTTTCCTACTCTTACTCCACTTAACTGTAGCTATACTAATTTTAAACTCTACATTTCTTGTAGCTACTCCATAAGTGTAAATATTTGGAGAGCTCGGGGATATAATAAGATCCAGGGTAAGTGAATACATGGTGTAGCTTTTTATATTATTCATTTAAAACGAAAATAATCAATGGCCTAATCTAATGGGTATGAAAGTTTATTAGAAATACACCTAAATTAGAGTAGAAAGGGAATGGGAAATCCTTAGCTATGAATGATTCTAAAATAAATATTAATAGTTTAAGATTACTATGATCATTCGATCTATGGTTCTAATAGCCAGTGTCTGAAAATAATATAACTAAACATTCTATTCATTCCTTTTCTACGGGTATTGTTAAAATAAATAGTATGACACAATCGCACAAACATTTTCACATTGTGTATTATAGCTTGGAAGAAAAATAGTTTTCAGTTAACCATCTTTAAGTAAATTTTCATCCTAAAACAAACACACAATCATATTGATCACAATAAACTCTTTTTATGTATACATTTTAAGCCAATTTGTTCAACATTTTTTAGCGAATTTCATATTTTCAAAAATAAGTAATTTTTTAACTACCTAAAAATTATTTTTAATTTTTAAGAATAAAATCCTTTTCTTATTTATTATTTGAATCTATTCCCTGATACCCATTTTTAACTCATCTTATAGGCCAATTTCATTTTTTTTAAATTATATATATTTTGTCGTAAGAAAACTACCTTTAAATAAAATTATTTTAGAAAAATATGCATAGGCATACATTATTATCAATCATGATACAAATTTTGAACAAAATTGTTTGAGATTTTTTCGGAACAATTCAAATTTTACCAAAATCAATAAACTTCTATTTAATGAAGTTTGTTTTGGGGGGGGGGGGGGGGG
>CABFVX010000558.1:238448-267379 GCA_902151425.1 Timema shepardi
ATCTCGTATGCTGACAGACAAGTGGAAGTGCACATTTCTCACCACATTCCAGGAAGGTAGCCAAGCTTATAATCAAACCTAATGTTCCATTTCGATGGTATTTATATATTTCTACAAGTTTCAAACATGCGTTGTTGTTTTTCTATTTGTTTTTTTACTTGGTGGTCTGTAAAATATTCTTCGGAAAGCTGGACACGACAAAAGAAGAAAATCGTGTTGAATAACAATTAGTTTTAATGTTATTTTGAAACGGATGGACTTGACTAGGCACTCGACAATAATTAAGCCAAACAAGAGTTTTAACTACTTGATCTTTCTGAACCCTTTTATTATTAATTTAATTGGTGGTTTATTAAACATTGACCATGTTATTATTTTTATTTTTCAAGTATCTAAAACCATGCAGCGATTGGCACGTGGGCCCAAAGTCAAACTCATTTAGTTTGGCCCTTTGGCGTCGGAGAGATCGGAGTTCGAATACCGGTCGAAGAAAGCAAGCAAACAAATTTGAATAGAGATAACTAGAGTAATATTTCTTATTTAAAATACTAAGCTATTGCTTAAATCACCATTGAAGCTTAATGTTTTGTAGACATATTTTTAGCGCTACAAATGAAGGAATTAATAAATGTTATATATTAATAATATTACTATAAGTAATTTAGTAATTATATTATTATATAATTATTTGTAATAATAACTGTATTATTATAAAAATTTTAGTAATCAATGATATTATATTATCACATTAAATAAAGGTCTATCATAATGTAATATTTATCATATTAGTAGATATGTAATATGATAATTATTATAATATTATTAAATATAAACAACTATATTTCTCTATAAAATTTACAGTATTGATAATATTAATGTAAAGTTGGTGACCTGGTGGTCTAGGGGTAAGGTGTCAGACATCTATGCTGGCGGCCGGGGTTCAATCCTCGCTCCCGGCACAGATTTATCTGATTACCAAACCCTTCCTTCACCTCTGATAAGACATCTTGTGAATGTGGGGAATGCCAGGCCAGGTTCGGATTCCACGTTAAAATGTAGGTCCTCCATTTCATCTCACAATCACCCTACCATTACACATTAGCGTAAGTGCGTATAACCCGAGCGGGTAGTAAGACGCGGTGCTAATAACAATAATAATAATAATAGTAATAATAATAATGTATAGTTATTAATATTATAATATTATTATTAATAAAATAATTATTATTTTTATTACTATTCCCGATAAGGACTATAATAAAGGGAATTATTTTTACCATTAATAGTGGTATAAGTAATAATAATAACAGTAATAAAATACAGTCGGGAAACACATGCTATTACTTGGTCGGTAAGTTGTTGACATCTCGCTTTTTTAAAGGAATGTAAAACTCAGAATATACAATGCAATGATTTTATCGGTTGTTCTTTATGGGTTTGAAACGTGGTCTCATACGTACATAATGAAAATAAACTAGGGGTGTTCGAAAACAATGTGCGTAGGGAGATATTTGGTCTCAAAAAAAGGTATGAAGACACTAGGGAGTGAAGGAGGTTACATACTTAAAATTTACATAGCCTGTATTAATCACAAGACATTGTTAGTATACTCAAATGTCGCATATTGCGGTGGGCAGGACATGCAGCGTAAATGGAAGAATCAAGAATCGTTATCAAGGTGTTAATTGGTAAACCCAGCATGGGAAGATACCTTTGGAAAGATATAGACGCAGATGGGAGGATAACATTAGAATGGACCTGAAAGAAATAGGGTGTAATGGAGGGGACTGGATATAACTATTTCAATATAAGGATAGGGTGTAATGCAGGGGACTGGATATAACTATTTCAATATAAGGATAGGAGTGTAATGCGGGGGACTGGATAGAACTATTTCAATACAAGGATAGGGTGTAATGCGGGGGGTTGGATAGAACTATTTCAATATAAGGATAGGGTGTAATGCGGGGGACTGGATATAACTATTTCAATATAAGGATAGGATGTAATGCGGGGGGCTGGATAGAACTATTTCAATATAAGGATAGGGTGTAATGCATGGTGCTGGATATAACTATTTCAATATAAGGATAGGGTGTAATGCAGGGGACTGGATAGAACTATTTCAATTTAAGGATAGGGTGTAATGCATAGGGCTAGATATAACTATTTCAATATAAGTATAGGGTGTAATGCAGGGGACTGTATAGAACTATTTCAATATAAGGATAGGGTGTAATGCATGGGGCTAGGTATAACTATTTCAATATAAGGATAGGGTGTAATGCAGGGGACTGGATAGAACTATTTCAATATAAGGATAGGGTGTAATGCACGGGGCTAGATATAACTATTTCAATATAAGGATAGGGTGTAATGCATGGGGCTAGATATAACTATTTTAATATAAGGATAGGTTGTAATGCAGGGGACTGGATATAACTATTTCAAGATAAGGATAGGGTGTAATGCAGGGGACTGGATATAACTATTTCAATATAAGGATAGGGTGTAATGGAGGGGACTGGACAGAGCAAGTTCAAGATAAGAATACATTTGTAAATGCAGCAATTAACTTTTGCGCTCCTATTGTCCTAAAGTAAGTAGTAGTAAAATTAAGTTCAACAAAAAGGCTATCAACAACTTAATCTAAGGGATGAGAAGGTTAATTTAAAGCTGTGTACTTGTATCAGCGTGAAAAGAGTATGGGAAAACAATATTACTACATGTGGAAAACTAACCACAATATACTCAGTTGAGATTCGAATTTCAACCTCCTCGGCAACGACCATCCATGTTTTTTTCAACATTGAGACCCTGCCTGTATCTAGTGGCCTCCGGTTCAAGTTCGAATAGAATTATATTGGGAAGATAAACAAATGATTTAAAAATAAAATTCTAAGGTAAAAGCTACACTGATGGTCACTCGGTCTAATTCATTAGGTTTACAACACACCTAATTGTCGGTGATGGGGTGATCAAGGTTTGGTTCTCGGATAGATACTATTTGGGGGGGGGGGTTTAATTGATCCTTGTGGCTTTTCGTTAAATACTCACGCGAATGCCAGTGCATTTTATCCAAATAACATTCCTCATGCCTACCCTATATATTAAGCCGTTAATATGCATGTGTTAAACCTAATGATGAAAAATTAACCCATTACTAGTCTTTTTTTATGGCATAACGGTGGTATTACTAAAAATTCGTTGATTTAAATACATTTATGTATTTAAATATATAATATATATGTGAAAGATAACCAGTATATATATATATATATTTGTGTATATATATATAATTTAAATTAATACTCGAAATATATAGAAAGAACAAATAGATTACGAAGTCCTCAAGATCACCATATGTATTATCTATGTTTTAGTGTTCCCACCAACAATCAGGGTAAGTTTCATAACCCGTTGAAAGTCTTAGCAAACGTACTTGCAACCCTTTACCACTCACCGAGTTCAAATCTTGTGACAGTGAAGTAATGTAGAGGTCCACATGTCTGTCTTTATTTTGATGGCCGGCAACTCAACGTTTATAATTCAACTCTTTGTGTTTTTTTCCAGACGGAATACTTGACTTTAGTTTTTGAGTGCATGTGGTGTTCTGTCATTCAAAAAAGATAAAACTTTAAGATTGACAGTGATATGCATAGAATGTAATATATTCACGTGTCTTTGACGTCTAACTAAAAATAATAATAACACTGTGCCCCGGTTTTTTTCCTTTCACCCTTCATCAAAGACCGCTTATGGTCCCTCTTAAAGACGATCATTGAATAAAACGTCGGGAATAAAAGTAACAACATGCCAACGTATCCATTCTGGACTGATATGTTAATTAGGATCTGTTCCATGACCGGTGAAAGCTCGGTCACTTGGGACATTTTTGGAACATACTCAAAAGAAAAGTCGACGCTGATGTCTTTTCAAATCGTTCCGAGTCCTTGAACCTCAATTTTTTTTATTTATTTTTTGTGGGAAAAGTGAAATTATTCGGCTATGTTGTTTCTCTCATGTGTATTAAGTGTGCATGAAGCTGTGTGTAACCGTTTAGACGTATGGGTGAAAGTTGACGCACTGGCTAGTGGAATTGTCATGAAATGGTTTAACAAAACATTGTTTGTTGCTATAATATCAGACTTTAAAGGTATGAAACCTATAAATACTTTCGGAAAAAGTTAGAATAATAATTTTCTGGATGACCAAAATTTATAAAATGGAGCGTCACATTTTTATACAAAACTATAATCAAAATAGTAGGCTATTAATGATTAAGTTTTAATATTAAGTCTCAATATTTGTACCGCTCATCCTCTTGTAATATTTAGAATAACATTAGCATAAGTAACTCTAAAATGGTAAGACCGGACATGAGCTGAAGTTTGTGGAGTAGAAATAAATGAATTTAAAAAAAATCTTTAGTCTATTTTAAAAATCATTCAGGTTAACATAATTTGGGTTGGTGGCTTGAATAGCCATGCGATTATATTTGTTTAGTTGGGTTATAGCCGCATCTAAATATAATATTCTGTAAATTGAAAATGACACCTGTACAAGGGAATCGAACCCGTTATTTTTGGCTTAGTAGGTCAATGCTCAAACCACTGAGCTACCCAGGAGTCCAGGGGTATTTGGATAGTTACTCTATCGCCAAATCTTGTCAACTTCTGTTTAACAAGAAGCGTAATTTTCTAAATATATTCCAATGCAAAGAAGTATTAAAATATGATCTCGATTTAGATGGGTGATATTTTAGTTCATCTGGTGGATTTATAACGCATAAGATAATGCTTTATGTATTTTTGCAGTTCTTATGAGAATTTATTTTTAACACAATAGCACAATAAATAAAATATTGCTTATGTAGATGCGTTTTGTTGAATTTCATACATATAATAAGCTTAAGAGTTATGTATATATGTCATTGGCATCGTGTAATTTGATGACAGCTTTTTCTCATGTCTAAGGATCATAACTAACATTTAAGAAATGTTTATGTGTATAAAATTAAACTAAATGCATTGAAGCACCATTTTATTTATGTTAGCCAAAAATATCTTGTTGCTATAAAAACCACAAAATGTCTGCTTTTGACTCAGGTGTTTTTCATATTCTCTCAAACCTTTTTCTAATTTATATCAAGTAAACAAATTAATAAAATCAAGACTTATAATAATCATAATAATAATAATAATAATAAGAGTTGTAGTAGTTGTTGTAGTAGTAGTAATAATAATAATCGACTTTAAAGGCGAAGTTAAAGCTACCGCCTTTTCTTACACTTACCAATACAATTATAATAAAGTTTTACAAAAATACACAAAATGTATAAAAACTAGAGCTAAAACACACAAGGATTATGTAATATGAGAACACACACACAAACACATACACTTATGCCATAAGAATAATCATTATATCCACCTCGATGGTGTAGTTAGCTAACGCGCTATTTTCGCGTTGAGCTTAGACTGCCGAGGACAGGGAGATTGAGGTTCGAATCTAGGTCGGGTGAACTCAAGTGGTTTTTTCCTAAATGGTTTTATACTCTCTCTCCACGAAAATGCGGGTTCACTTTATCTAAAAATGCAACCTTACCTATTCCTAACCCATTACAGTAATTAGTACTTAAGCGTATAACCCGAACGGCTAGAAAGACGAGGTGCTAAATAAAATAGTAGTTACTATGGCTATGAGCTTTGTTCGTTTATAATCAGTCCTAATAATCAAGAGTTTGAATAATTAGTTTAAGGTTATTGAATTAACTCTGATGCATGTATCTAGATGTTTTTTAAACGTTGGTAGACAAACCAAATCGCCTTGTCACACCCGCACCCGTGGTACAAAGACGTCAAATTTGCCAAAGATTAAATTATTATAAGTATCAATACGTCAAGTCATGATATCTGCAGCTGTAATTTTTAATACATACTATTATCAATAATTAATTTATACAATAATGTTAATAATATAGTACAATGTTATTTATTTTGGCCATAAAAAGAATATGTTTGTATTTTATAAATGGTCCTTTCAATGAAAATTGAACTAAAAGTGGGTTCACTTCCTTTAAAGTACCTCCATCGTCCTTAATGGCCCTCATATTGAACGTAATGATTTAGTAAAAACTAGTCGGCACAACTTCGGAGTTATAGTTTGAAACTCTCACAAATCTTCAAAATCCATCATCAGGGCCACCCTTAGGGGTTTGTGTGAATGGTGCGGCCACACAGGGCCCCACGCTTGCTTAGGCGATTGAGGGGGGGAAACATGTTGGGGTGCGAAACTTTAAATTGCGCGTTCTTATGGTAGACTTCTTATATAATCGATATAGCTACTAGTCAGAGTGTAAAAACAAATGAAAACATAATCACGTGAGTTGACTTTTTGAATAACCGGCCCCGTGGTGTAGTAGTCAGTGCATCTGGCTGCCAACCTAGGGGTCTCGGATTCGATTCACGGCTGGTACCTTGAGTATTTCTCCCGAAAGGGGAATTGCCCCAATGATCAACAGGATCTGGTTAGTTAGGTTTAAGTTAAGTTTGAGTGTTTCCACTGTTTCCACATCCTCATACTCACTATTACCATCATCTCATCTGGACACGGAAAGGATAAACAATTATTAAATTCGGGCGTCCTCTGGACACTGGTAGCTACGTCCCGGCTAATATTTACAAAAACTGGGCTTGGAATTATGTAGCCCAGACGCGAAATATTGATAGTAATATTTAGTGAACGAGTGAAGCGAGTCTGTCTGTCTGTTTGTGGTGGATCTGTCTCAATATTTCCTTTTAACGCATTACCCGATCTATTCAAACATAGCACAGTTGTTATTTATACCTTGATACAGATAACATTCGTTGGGGAAGAAAATCTAATGAAAGGTTGGGGAGAAATCAACCCTCTTATATTTAAATTCATGGCTTCATCACTAATTATTAAATTTATTTACCTCTTAGGGCATTTTCTGATACCTTAGATGTCTTAAAATTGGTATTAAGGTACAAGCTACTGTAATAACATTGATCAAAATTAGGTTTTTAGCTATTTTTGATGTAGGGGAAAGGAGGGGGTAGGTAGATAACTGGGGACACCGCAAACTAAGTTTGCCCAGGGCCCCACATCTGCTAAGGGCAGCCCTGACTATGATGTAAGAAATCGCAGAGTCGTGACATGATCCCGTCTTCTCCCTCACTATCGACAAATTGCGAACTACATGTGGGTGTGAGAGGAACGAATTGTTGCCAAGATGAAACACGCACTATCATCCATCATTGTCTGTACGGAACAATGTCCAATGTTCGGGTGACAAGACGATATGAGGGTGTTGCTCGCTCAAATGATGTCAGTCTCTCTCGTGATGGGTTTTTATGAGTCTATATCGAGTTTTGTCAAGATTTATTATTAGTTGACGTGAACGATGACCTATCTGCAAGGAAAGGTATGAATGAGTAAGAGTGAGATATGGGGATGAGATTGTGGTGGTCGAGGTGGGTATAGGAGAGCTTTGAAGTGGTGGACCCGAGGTTACTCTCGTCCTAGTTTCATTCTTAGGTAAATTGCAACACACAATACGGTGATGAGATTTAAAAATGACATTTTAACAGATCTGCAATATTACATTTCATGTATGTGAATAATATATTTTTATAAATATACATCAGCTACAACTGCAGTTTTGTCAAATTTCAATTTAAAAGTAGTATTATATATATTTATATATGCTCTAGTATAATTATTTATGGTAAATAATCATTCATAGCATAGGATAATATATATTTATCTTCTGTATTAATAAAATGAAATCTTGTGAATCTGGGGAATGTGAGGAATGCCAGGCCTCCACCGTAGTTCGGATTCCACGTTAAACTGTAGGTCCTCCATTTCATCTCACAATCACCCTACCAATTACACATTAGTGTAAGTGCGTATAACCCGAACGGGTAGTAAGACGCGGTGCTAACCATAATAATAAAATGAAGAGTTTTTGTGTTCGTCATGAGCGTTGCGTGATATCTAAAGCACACAAAGGTATATAATTTAAATATTAGTATTCCCTCTACCCAAACATGTACACTTCGAAGCCAGAATTTTGAAATTTTAACTATAATATTTTAAATGAATTAAAAACAGAAAAATTAATACAGTTTTACTACTTTATTTCATACAATTCTTAATGTAGTTTGGTGGCCCATGGAAGTTTGGTTGCCATGGAGAATAAACAAGACGTGTTTATTATCTACAACAAACTCTTCTTCGCTTGTCGCCATTATATATTAATAATTGTTAAAAGTTGTGATTTATTTATTTAGATATGTATTGATAAGTTTTTACCTGTAAACATTTTTACACTTTATATAATTACTCTTTTTACCTTTTATCTTTCTTACACTCTCTATTCACTCATCCTTCTATACCAGACACCCTTTGTACCTTAAACCCTTTTACTCTACACCCTTTATACCTTAAACCCTTTTACTCTACACCCTTTATACGCTAAACCTTTTACACTCTACACCCTTTTACCCTACACCCTTTATACCCTAAGCCTTTTATACTCTACACCATTTATAAGCTCTTTAATATTTTTACAACTTTTTGAATTTCTTCACCCTTTTCACTCTAAAATATTTCTACGGGGCTAAGCTAGGTACAATGTACAATGGGGTAAAAAAGGCCAAAAATGGTAAACGTAAATCGAATCAAAAAGGTCAATAAGACTAAAAGGGCAAACATGTTATAAAGGAGAAAAATTAACCAAATATGTTAGAAAGGGCAAAAATGGTAAAAAGGACAAGAAATAAATGATTAAGAAATAAAATGTAAAAAGGTTAAAATAAATCAAAAACTCAAAACAGTTAAAATGACTCAAAAGGCCCAAAAGAGGTAAAAAGGGAAAAAAATAATAAATAGGTTAACAGGGTGAAAAGTGTAATTGGGGTGGAAATGGTAGACAGGGTAAAAAGGGTGAATAGAGCTTAAAGGATAGAAAAAATACATTTCTTACTGTAAAGAGAGTAAACAGGTTAAAAAGGTGCAAAAACTGTCAGAAGAGTATAATGGGTAAAAGGGATAAATATAGTTAAACTAAAAGGTTCATAAGAGGTAACTGTGGTAAAAAAAAATGCTAAAATACTTTTGAGTGGATTTAATTACAACCCTAACCACCAATTATTAATGCTGTGACCTTTTCCTTATTTCTTATCAGCACCAACAGGCAAGAGTTCAAAGTATTGTTTATAGAGAAGTTATATATTAATCTTCAAAAGAAATGTCAGTTTTAAAAATATATTCAGATTATATTTCTATTTCGACATTGTGTATTAGTCATTAGCGATAATATTATGTACTAAAGTACGTGTTTTTATTATTATTTAGAACATCATGGGATGCTGCAAAAATCCAATGGTGCCAGTCCTCATGTTATTTTTTTAGTGCCAGTCCCCAAAGGTTAATTATTATATTAAACCGTTAATTAGCTAGCAAATATATAATCTTGCCTAGGGCATATTAATGCTTGTTATTGTATTGATAGTGAACTCTGAATAAATCTTATCTGGCCGGCTTTCGTGTCATGAAAAGACTGACAACTGTCACAGTCGGTATTCAAGGCGGTGTTCCTCAGAGGTTGGTGTTGAGGCCCAATTCGTCAACGCTCCGGACCAGTTCCGATATTCTCTTCTCAACAAAATCACATACCTTTTTACTTTCGCGCTCCTTTAGCCACATTTTCTAAGAGCTATAGTCGGATCTCATTTTAAGAACCTTATCTTAACACTAAAAATAAACTATAATATATAACCCGCCTTGGTGGCGTAGTTGGCTAACGCGCTAGTCGTGTTGAGCTCGACTGCTGAGGACGGGGAGATCAAGTTTCGAATCTCGGTTGGGTGAACTGGGGCTGGTTTTTCCTAAATTGTTTTCCACTCTCTCTCCACGCAATTGCGGGTTTACTTCCTTTAAATTCAACTCTACCAATTCCTAATTCATTAGCGTAATTAGTACTTAAGCGTATAACCGAAACGGGTAGTAAGACGTGGTGCTAAAAAAAATGTATATATTTGATGGTTTTAGATCGTTTTTAGATAAAGCTAATTACCTTTTATCAATGTTGGTTTCTCTACGGGTTTAAAAAGGAATTTCAGTCTCAATCTACCATACAAATACTACAGATTTGTGCTGTTTGGAGTAATATATAGATTTGAGTTGGAAATGGATGAATACCGAGTTAACTAATTTTTATCCAGGTTTCATTTATTTGTTCATGCTCGTATTTAAAAAAAAATGTAACCAAACACATTGATGTGTATGCAATCACTGGCCACCATATGGTAAAATTCAATCAATTACAAGGCCACATTACTTTAAAAGCGTGCTCTATAATTTTTGGTAACAATTCCTCTGGTCAACCTTAAATGCATTCCAATAGAAACCTTTGTCTTGTATGTGTAAAGGTTCTTCAAACAAAGCTGTTACTACACATGTCAGCTTTTAATGGACACCCAGATACACTTTCCATTACGTTATGCTCCCACCCCCTTTCCACCTTGCTCACGTCAATATCCCGCCCGGTTGAACCATGCCTATCTCATTGAGTCCAATCAGTGGTCAATATACTCTCCGTAACCATGTGGTAGATTGCCATTGTTTCTCTGGGGCAGTCATGACCTTTCTTTGTTGGTCATACGATAGAAATGGGACTCGTTACTTGTGTTTATGATAGTAATATGGCCGTAAGTGAAGTTTTGATTGTAAAACCATTACACCTTAATCTACTGTTGAGGCCCGATTGGAAGGGAAGGCTGAAACTTATTGGTTTAGCAGTTTGCACTCGCAAGGTTGTTTAAATGATTGCACATTAAGAAAACAGTTATGGGAAATAGCAATATGATGATAATCTTTAGCGGTTAAAAGTAAGGCGAAAATAGTATTTATTATTATTAGCACCGCGTCTTAATATTTGTTCGGGTTATACCCACTTACGCTAATGTGTAATGTTAGGGTGATTGTGAGATGAAAAGGAGGACCTACAGTTTAACGTAGAATCCGAACCACGGTGGAGGCCTGGCATTCCACACATTCACAAGTTGTGATTAATACACGTCTTGTCAGAGGTGAAGGGAGGGTTTAGCAATCAAATAAATCTATGCTGGGACCGAGGATTGAACCCCGTACCCCCAGCACAGAAGTCTGGCACCTTACCCCTAGACCACCAGGTCACCCGGACATCGCGAAAATAGTACAAATAATATTCAAATATGTTTGGTCGATACACATAAAATATTTTTGAAACGGATGCAATAAGCCTTGAGTGTATTCTTAAATCACAAGTTAAAAACAGAATTACTTACATCAATAGACGTTGAGTTCAGGTTTTATTGAAAGTCTTTTCATCATATATGACTTGATATAAACTTAGCATATTGTAATATTGTGTGTAATTTAATATTGTCAATTTACTTATTAAAAGTTTAATACATTTAATACCAGATTTCATTCAACCCACAAAAGATATTAGTCATGGGAGACATAGAACATTTTTTTACTAGAAGCCTATTCCATTCTGTTTGGTAACTTAGTCCTTTATCATGATCCATGAAATTGTTTAATTTAATTTTAAATATCCTCCCTCTTTTTAAAATATAGTGTAGAGCCATGTCATAACACTCTATAAAGTCAAACCCATTAGTACAATTAAGAGAAAATAGTATTGGCAATGAACTTTAGGGCAACCTTTATTTATTACAAAACATAATTATTTAAACTGACCTCAATAAACATTACCTTAACCCCACTAACTAAACATTTGTAACAATACAAGTTCAGCTTGTAATGAGACTATGAGTAATTCGGTTGCTGAAACAGGATGCAGCTAAAAGCCGTTAAAAGTTATCTAATCGAGTATCCGCTTTTTTTTAATGTTGTTTTTCATTGTAGAGAAAAATACTTCTTTCCTGTTTGGCAAACAAAACAGTTAAATTAAATAGATTTTCTTGGTATTTAGTGTTTTTAAGCCATACATGTATTCCGGTCAATTGAGTCACTATCAGGCAGTGGAAAGCAAGGCTTCAATTGACTGATTGTCATTTCTTCAGAACTTGAAATTGGAGGGCCAAAATTACAAATGTTTTATCTTTGTTGGCGAATAAACCAATATTATGTAATATTTGTGTGTGGCATTAGACTCATATTGTATTTGATCACCTTTTAAATGGATGTAAGGGTTTCGAATTCCCGACTAGTGCACTGTGTGTCATTAAAATGTGATTTATTTCTGTGGATTCCACACCTTTCTACACGCTATTGCGGATGCACATAATATTCAAATACTATTCTCATCCCGACTTCTATTAGACCCTTTATAACCTAAACATTTAATTTGTAAATAAACGAACATAAAAGAATGTCTAAGCCCATTATTGTAAAATGTAAACTCATGTACTGGCCGGCTAGTAACGAGGAGATCAGGGTTTGAATCCTGATCCGGCATACTGAGGATGGTTTTTCCCTAAATGATTCCCCACTCTCCTTCCAAGCAAAGGTGGGTGGATTACATCTAAAATGCTTCCTTATTCATCCATACCCTAGCACAGTAATAAGAAGGTTATATGCTTATGTGTAAAACCTGACAGGTAGTAGGTAAGACAGGGCGATTTAAAAAAAATCAACTAAGATGAGTATTAGAAAAAAAAAAGAAACGTTAGTTTTTACACTAAAATATTGATATTCAAATTTTTCTAAACATTTTGTCTGTCATCATCTAGCTAATAAAAAAGTTATAAAATTACCATCGACAATGTGTGTTGGTTTTTATAAAAAATGTAGAATTGTTAAATTTAAATAATGTTAGAAATCAGTTATTACATTTTAAACAGCAGGTCTTAAGTTGGAATTGAAGGGGACGCGAGAAAAAGCGTTAAATTATTATTATTATCACCGCTTCTTACTACCCATTCGGGCTGTACGCACTTGCGCTAATAGGGTTATTGTGAGATGAAATGGAGGACCCACAGTTTAACGTGGGATCCGAACCACGGTGGAGGCCTGGCACTCCACACATTGACAAGTTGTGATTAATACACGTCTTGTCAGAGGTGAAGGAAGGGCTCGGTAATCAGATAAATCTGTGCCGGGACCGAGGATTAAACCCCGGAACCCCAACACAGAAGTCTGGCACCTTACCCCTAGACAGCCAGGTCACATAAAAGCATTAAAAAAACATTCTTGAATATCTGCCAAGGATGTTCTGGAATTTAATGATTTTTCCATTTAAAAAGTGGTTTGATAATGCTACCATGCTCATCAAAGAAACTCAAGAATTTTTGATATCACCATGTGAAGAAAATTAAACCTTCTTTTTCTGTCAGAGACATATATTTTTTTATTTTGTCCAAAAAATGTTTCGCAATAAAACTGAAAAGACACTGGCCTTCTCTCGAGTCCTTTTTAATCCCACCTTAATGAATTCATTAACAGACATATGTTTCGACATTTACAATGTCATCTTCAGCCTGAAATGTAGTAATTAGGTTGTGTGTCTTTACCAGACACACTGGTACAAACTCAGTCCTAACATATCCCTTAGACGTGTTCTGCATTACAATTAGTGAACCACTCTATCTCACAGGTATACATTTTTCAGTAATTCTCTTGTTTTTTTTTTAAATCACAGCACCTTATTTCTTACATTCCAAACTGAAGAAGACATTGTAAAATATGTCGTAAGATCTCTCTGCTAACGAATTCGTGAAGGCATGGTGTTTCAACTCCAATAACAATTTATTAAAACTTTTTTAACTTTTAAACATTGTTTTTAAGACAACTAACAACATTGTCTGAGGTGGTTTAAAAAATAATTTATATTCTTTAAATGACCAGAAAAAACATGTTTCGAAGAATTTGGCCACAGTAATATTTTAATGAACAAACAATATTTTATTTATTACAACACCTCATATACATTTATAAAATGTTGTTAGTAATTATTTGTTGAGTTAGTCAAATTTTTGTCAAAATTTCAATACTCAAAACGGTGTCTTAGGAAGAAGAACAAATGTGTTCTAAAATGAGTTAGTATATATCATAATTTTTCACATCACTCCTCACTACTCTCTTGAGTTATAGGCCTACGCATTTTAATTGAATGGTTTAGAGGGAGATCCTGCATGTGTATAGATATATAAGGAAGGAGTATCCTCACCCCACCCTACCAGGATTCTAACCCCGACCTCCTCGTCATCAGTAAAACAGGCTAGATGAACAAAAAAATTAGTCCGCGTGTCCACCGACGCGAGTTATAATCAAATTTAAACGTAAGATGTAACGAAGACAATAGAAATATAGACAATGCAATATACCATGGTTTGAAAACAAGTTTTGTTCTCTCTTCTCTAGAGTCACCTTTTCAAATGGTACGGCGTTATTTGACGTAAGACATGTCAAACATGGTCGTATATATAAGGGGGCAATTATGTTCCATTACGTGCAAAAGGGTGAGGTGGGTGTGTAAAAATTCACGACCTCCCACGATCATTGAAAGGTTGTGACATTGGGAGGAGACGCCGAACCATGCAAGGGGGGAGGGGTGCGGGTCAAGAGGGGTGATATGTAGCAGTCTGGAACCAACGCACCTCCGTGGGTCTTGTATAGAATGGAACGCGATGATGAATGAGCATCGCTGTGTAAGATTTCAACTAGTGGCCCCGTCTAATTAAAATGATCTTAGTCCTTGCGGTAGCAAATATGTATGAACCAGCGGCCCCTCCAGTCTCGACCTCATTAATAGCATTCAAAATGTGTGTTTATTAGTTTCATATGCTGACGTCTCTCGGTTCGGTGTTTATATCTAACAAGCTTCTAACTTAAAATTTAACATAATGTTTACAAAATCGGCGTTCTATTAACTTGAGATCAATAATTAGTATAGTTTTAAGGTTTTTTGATGTAACCTAGAATTAATTAGCGTCTAGGATTATACTTAAACCTAACCACTTTGTCTACCTTCGCTCAACATTTAAATTAGTCCCATTATTTTTCAGCGTCGCATTTTACTGCCTGTTATATAGGCCTATTTATTAATTACGTTTCATCATCATAGCTCAGACAGTAGCGTGTTTGTCTACTGTGCTTCGGACCCCGGGTTCGATTCCCAGCATAGCTGAAAAATTTATCATTGGTGATATGTGGGTTCACCCTTTCACAATCAGGAATCAACAGCCGGAGACTGGATGTTGTGTTTGTCCTAGTCTTGAGCTAAATTATAAGACATATGGAGCTACGAAAGGTCTAGCAAGCCGGTAGTGGAAAATATGTGGCTTGACTAAAAAACTGACCCAGCCAATAGGTGGGAAACAGTAATGGATGTGAAGTTAATTCACCAATGTCTCAGGGAAGAGGAAGGTTAAATTTAAAGTGTACCCACATTTGCGTGGAGGGAAAGTTGAAAAAATAAGGGCAAAACCATTTTCATTACACTCGACCAGGATTCCAACCCCGTTATTCCCACTATCGACGGTATAGTTTATTGAGAGAGGCAAATGAGAAGTGAAATTAGCCACACCATATAAAAATGGAGAAATTAAGTTTTTCGAACAAATATTTAAAACAACACACACTGTCTAAACAAGTCTATTAAACAAATCTACCCTTTACTAGGCAGTTACAGCTGCCTCAGACTAAAATGATGAAAATTGTTCATATTGAAAACGTAAGACAAATTAATGAGAAATTTGACAATCCTTTTTATCTGACAAGCTACCGGAACTTTGGCTGAATATTTGAACTCAATGCACATGCGAAATTCTTCCAATGATGTGCAGGAAATATCAAGTTGCAACCAGCACACGCGTCCAGGTAAAAGTTTATTTCACTGTGGTGATTGAAAACAAGGCTGCCCATCTCGGCCTCAGACCAATAGATCACCGAAACGGGTAGTTGGGATTCAAACCAGAATCTTTTCAGAGTGGGCTATCAGCTCTCGAAGGGTACTTACTCAGTGATATCTCTCTCTCTCTCTCAACCACGACTAACTTATTTTTACATTAATAATATTTTATCTTTGGATGACTACATATTCTCATTGTTGGAATCGATTTCAAAATTGGTGACCTGTAGGTCTAGGGGTAAGGTGTCCGATTTCTGTGCTGGGATCCGGGGTTCAATCCTCGGTCCCGGCACAGATTTATCTGATTGCCAAATCCTTCCTTCACCTCTGACAAGACGTGTATTAATCACAACTTGTGAATGGGATTCCAGGCCTTCACCGTGGTTCGGATCCCATGTTAAACTGTAGGTCCTCCATTTCATCTCACAATCACCCTACCATTACACATTAGCGTAAGTGCGTATAACCCGAACGGGTAGTGAGAGGCGATGCTAATAATAATAATAATAATTTCAAAATTTTATTTTTAATATTATCCTCATTTATATTCTGCTTTATTTAATCAGTTTTAATTATTTATTATTACTTGTATACACTATCCTAATATTCAATCAAATTTTTTTATTCTATATTTATCATATAGTTAAATCATAATATTATTCCGATGTAATGTCGTATTCTTGAATATGTTTTTTCAGATTAGGTTTTAATTCTGGTCAGCACCTTAGTACAGAGAATTGAAGTTATTATGGTATGTATATTCTCTTTTACCGTTAGTTGCTATAGGGGACTTAAAATATATAAGTTAAAACTAACCGGATATGATTAAAATAAAACAACGTTGAGAATTAAACACCCTCTGTACAACCAAGATTGAACCCTGACCTTCCAATACAGAGTCCGCTTCACTATCCGTTTGGCCAGCTCTGACTGTAATAAAGGCTGCTGGCTGTTATGGAACCAAGAGTACTTTGGATCCCATCTCGTCACAAATTAAGAACCAGAAATCATATCAACTCCATCCAGGTGTCTACATTTTTCAATTTACAACAAAGATATTAGGATCACCTTTAAAAAAAATCATCTTAAAATAATAACTCTTCAATTATGTTGTAGCTTTGTATTTCTTTTTTAAATAGTTTTAAAATCAATGACATTGATTCCATTGTTTCCTAAAGTAGAATACAGAAAAACCACACCATGATACGACGTCCTGTTACGAGCTGTACTACCTACATAAGTTAGATAGATGTTCTCTTTGGGATGAGATGAATTCACAAACTTTGATTTTTAGCTCTGTAAGTCTAAGAATAAAATACCCTCTACACACTATCTAGTATCTGTAGGATACGAGTGGTCACGAGTCCTATGTGGTAGGTATTATATATTATTAATCATCCAAATGTAGTAAATTCTAGAAATAGGTGTACATCAACTAATTTGTTATCAACCCTTAAATGTGATTAGTAAAATGCCCATCTTTCTCGTAGATTGTTTGTTTAGTGATTTATGTACGAATTAATGTTTGGGTGACGTTTTTAAATATATATTGATAATTTTATCTACATATAAAACGTTTTTTCTTTCATTTCATGTAAACAATCTGCAAAAACTTTGGTTAATACCTGTATCTTAACATTTTATCTTAATATGTTTACTAATGTTATTTTAATTTATGTTACGAAATAAAACATAAAGTATTAATTTTGTCTTATCTGTACACATTTAATTATTTTACATAAAAATTCTTGATAAATCTTATTGCACATCTAATTACACCAACTACTGAAATTAGAATTAAAGTACAACCCTTTGAAAACAAATTTTGTTTCATACTTTTAATAATTTCTTCACAGTTTGCAACAAACAATTAATAATAGTAATAATAAAAATATTATTACAAAATTAATTGGCTATGGGAAAGGTGACTATATAATAAAACACTTTAACGAGTGTTATCAGCACCAGTATTTATTAGGAACAAATCCATTTACTGGGAAAGTAATGGTCGTAAGGTATAGTTCTTAATGTGGTGAATGGCGTCTGATCATATCAAAGTAGTTCTGTATGTGGCCGTGATACGCAATGGCCTAAACCTGTGAAACGTTGCTTCACTATTTATACTAACCTTCACAATTGCCAAAATTATTTGACGTCAATAAAAATATAACCGGATGCAATTTAAGAAACTTTTTAGTAGTGGAAAAAACAATATCTATCGCTGCCTGCCTAAATAGACTTGAGAGTGAATGTTAAAATATCCGTAACATAACCTTAACCTCAACCTTTCACTTTATTGGAAGTTGTAAACTGAAAGGATACAAAAGCTATTGAATGTAATAATAAAAAATGTTACATTTTTTAATCTAAAAAAAATCTATATTTCAAGGGATTGTGCCATTTAGTTGAACAGAACAATTGCGGTAGCTCTCATATTGCCGAAACAATTGTCCTTGCTCAGTGCATGCCTTGATATAGTCTGTTCACAGTAGGAATAAACTTTTGGATAAAATCAAAATCAAAACATTCAACATCGGCATTTATAATACTTTCGTAAGGGTTGACACTGTTTTTCAAATTCAATGGCTATACAATATATCATATATTATACTGTATTATGATTAAATTAAAATTGTATTAATTGATCTTTGAGTGGTTATTTAAGGCTCTTCCTATGTGGTTATACTATAGTTGAGAAGTCAAGTATTGGTTTATAATGTCATAATATTAGTATAAATTAAATTTTCTTAAATTAATAAGGTTTGACACAAGTTTGAATTGTAAGTATAAATAAATCTAGAGTATTTTGTATTTATGTTGATAACAAACCATTATTCATTAATCATCACAACCTAATAAAATACTCTAAGCAAATGGAATAAACATAGAATATTTAATATAATATTGTGTTATTAGAAGACTAGTATCAAAACTGTGCTATAAATTAAGGATTCAATTAAATATATAAATGAAATACACAACATATAATTCATAAGACCTTTATTTTCTTACATCATATATTGGTAAAACTGATATTATCTTTTTTAATCCCATTGCTTATTTAAATATGGTTTTGTATTTATTTTATTAAAAGGGATGTCCATGTTACATTCTATTATACTATTTTATTATTTAGAACTTTTTCTAAACGGATATTATTTAATAATGGATCAAATAGCCAAGTTATTATACTTGTTAGTTACGGTGATAGCCGCATCTAAATATCATACTCTTTTAATTGAAAAATTACACCTGGACACGGGAATCGAACCCAGGACCTTTGGCTTAGAATGTAAATGCCCTAACAACTAATCTATCCAGGAATCATCTAATACACAGGGTCATTCTTCACTCATATTTTAAGGCAAAGTCTGTTATGGACGTGCGTAAATCGTCTGCTACAAATGTGTGATGTATTCAGATCACGAGCCATCAAATAACGCAGCCACCTTCGACTCTCAAGTTGGCTTTTTGTTGCCAATAGTGATCTTAATTTATCACACATTTGTATCCGGAGATTTACGCACGTCCCTTACAAATACTGCCTCATGATATGAGTGGAGAATAATCCTGGGCACGGGGCAATTCCTGGATAGCTCAGTGATTAGAGCATTGGAGTACTAAGCCAAATGTCCAGGGTTCAATTCCCATGTCCAGGTGTCATTTTTAAATCCAAAAAATACGTTATTATTTAAGTTTAAAAACCATGAACAATTTGAAAATAATGATAATTTTCTTCCTAGCGAAACCAAAAATCTACTTTATTAAAAACTTTCTTACACAAAGAAATAATTATTGCAAATGTTTGAAACACACACTTTTATTAAATTAACTATTTTTTCAGGATTTTTGTGTAGCTAAATTTAAAGAAGATACACATACACTTAAAAAGTACTTATTCTAAATAAGCGTATTCAAGAAAGGTATGTCAGCCTACACAACTCTTCAAATAATATTTTAGGAATTTTTCGAGAACCTCCTAAAACATATTTCTTTACATATTTATAATAAGCGCACTAATACTTGTATCCGAACCTAACTCATTTGCAATGAATACTAGTTGTTTGTAGGCAAAAATGTTTCTCCACTAAATTAACTAATTTTAAAATAAAGTTAAAAATTACAACCTGTACCCATTCGTATCCAGCGTGTCATTTTCCCCTGAAATTGATTCAAAAATTACTACTCACCCTGTGGGTAAGCATCACATATTATTTTATGACAAATATAAATGAAATTACATTTTAACAAATAAATTATAAAAGTACATGGGGTCTAAGTTCTAACATTTATTTAATAGTGAGCACTTTAGTATTCAATCCATTGCTTTTATAGCATCCAGTAAAATGAGCTAGACTATTACAAAATGGTGACAGTGACTCACTTGGTCAAGAAATGAAAGTGAATGGTAAAGTACACAGTTTTGTGAGTGGCACACTAAAGAGATTGTGTGTCACGGTTCATTACTGTACAATATGCCTTAAAGGGGTTATACTATCTTAACAGATTGACGCGTACTTTTAATAATATTGGTACAATTTCCATACTAGATTTTTAGTAAGAGAAAACTTTTAAATAATACAATCATATTATTTTGATTTCAATATTGACAACATTTTACTATAATATTATTATTATTATCAATATTTTATAGGTATTGGGTTTTTTTAGCACCGCGTTCGGTTTATACGCTTAAATACTAATTACGCTAATGAGTTAGGAGTTGGGAAGGTTAAATTTAGAGGAAGTGAACCCGCATTTGCGTGGAGGGAGAGTGCAAAACAATTTAGGAAAAACTCCCCTCAGTTCACTCGACCAAGATTCGAACCTCGAGCTCCCCGTCCTCGGCACACTCAACACGACTAGCGCGTTAGCTAACTATGCCACTGAGCTGGGTTATAGGTATTGATAATATCTAATAAAATGATAGCTGTATATCACATGACTTGACGTATAAATAGGTTAAAGTAGATATTGTAAGACTTCCAGCTGTTATATAAGGCTCTTCCAATGAAAATGGGACTATATTTGTGACACGATAGTAGTAAATATCTGTTTTGGGAACAAATCTTGTTATGAAAGAATCGTTGTTGAATTTAAAGTACAGTAATGGATTTTTTTAGCACCGCGTCTTACTACCCGTTCGGGTTATACGCAGTAATGGAAATTGTTTACAGTATATTTTATATCTGAATTACTATAAAATGAAATCTTATCAATGATAAACAAATATTTACTACTATCGTGTCACAAATATAGTCCCATTTTCATTGGAAGAGCCTTATATAACACCTGGAAGTCTTACAATATCTACTACAATATCAGTACTTAGTTTACCGCGAATCGAAATAAGGGTGTTTGACTATGTTCAGGTTTTAAACTCAATTTAATGAATAAATACCAATTCACAACTGTATTGAAATGACAATAGTCTGAATATAAACTCTTACTAACGAATGCAAACCTTGCTAGTGTTAATGTAGCGTGGGTGTTTTAACTTGGGCGGTGTGATCGGACTCTTTCGACCTTGCTCGCTCTCTCTCTCTCTCTCTCTCTCTCTCTCACACACACACACACACACACACACACATGAATGGATGGATTCACGATCCTCTTCAACGCTATCATCTCTGTTTCCGAAAGAACAGTAGAGGAATCTTAGTTTTAATCCAGAAGGTGGATTAGCGAGTTTTATAAAATTAATAGCTCTGGCTTATGTTAATCTAGTTTTTAAGTCATACACTGATCAAATCTCGATATTTAGAAAGTGCACACTAAACGTTCCAATTAAACCATTCTTCCGAAGGATGCAGCATGTGTGTTAGCTCTCCTACTTGTTCTCTACAGAGAAAGTTCCCGAAGCACGTGCGTGCCGTGAACATCTTACTTCTCACGAGGGTTTTTTCTGGTAGTTAGTTTCACCTGCGCCCGCCTAGCGACTAACCGCACCACACCTGTCACTCAATGTCAAGATCCCACGAGCTCTCCGTCTGATGCGCATGCGCTTGAGATGCTTCCATCGCCCCTCGCATCATCAGCTTACACAACAAGGCTGTTCGCACGGCTATCATGGCCGACTTCAACCCGTGACGATCGAGTTCATTGCCTACCGGATGCAATGAAGAAAGTGGTTGTTGAGGAATATTTTACTTACCTATTCTCGTCCTTAAACTTATATTGCTAAGCCCTTACATCCCAGAGGAGCCATGCCAGGGCTAAAAATGATAAATAACTTGCTTTCAACTAAAGAGGTTCTTTGCGAGGTTCGTGAATTGAAATCCCGACCGAGCGATTTAACGTGGACATTCATCTATCATAGCTAAACAGTTCGGGATAGTCTATTAATTGTCTCTGAGAACTTTTTTGTCCCAAATAACTCAGCATTATTTTTCTCCGCACCCTAATACCCATCTGAGCTATACGCAATTTAATTGCGATATTAGAGTAGAATTTAGATTAAATATGTCCGCATTTGCGTATATTGAGGGTGACATTAAACACCCTAAGTACATCCAGTTGGGATTAAACACCCTGACCTCACCGTCACCAGCAACCGTACTAAAAGGTCCTGACTGATAGTCTGTGTCTACCGATGCGGAATTAATACATATTATTGGTTAATGAAGCTACTAATCTATGACTACTTCTAATAATAATAAAAATTATGCTGATTATTATATTATTACTACCGCTATTACTACTATCACTACTACTACTACTACTACTACTACTAAATAATAATAAACACGTGAGCAATACATAGTTTAGTTACTAAGACTCAAGTTTGTAGTCGAAATTGTTTAAAAGTCGAGTCGCCAAACTGAGCTATTCAACTTTTTGATATTTGAGTTCGAATCCTGTTTTAACTGAATCTATTTCTAAACTGAGTAAAAAATAAACTGGTGAGGTAGGAGTGCAGTAGGTCCTAGGTTCTGATAACGTTACTAGTTTTAAGCGCATGTAAACTCCATACCGTATATTTGGTTCTAATAACTCATGACCTGAACGCTCGGTGTAGCGCCTAGCTCTCACCTCTTGTGCCGCTCAAGTGGGAACGCTGGGCTGTCTGTTGGAGGCGATCAGGGTGTTGGGTGTTTTATAGCTCAATATAAACTAAATACTATTTTAACATCAAAGAATGGGTGGCTACTCCAAATCCGTTGTAACAACGTTATTACGTTTAACATACGCTATATTTAATTAATCTCAGCATTGCTTCTTAATACCTTTTCGGGTTATGCGCTCATTACACTAATATTGTACTAAGTATTAGAAATGTTTAATTCAAATTAAGTGTACCCGCATTTGTGGGGAGGGAGAGTGGAAAACTATTTAGGTAAAACCACCCTCAGTACACTCCCTTCCCCCAATCTCCCGTCTTTAATAGTCTAGTATATTGCAAGAGTAACGCCTTAAACCTTGCGGCCACCAAAGTGGGTCATACGTGCTATTGATGGCTTAATATAAGACATAGGCCTGATGAGGGTAAAATGCACCTACATTAGCGTGGAAACAGAATGATGGAAACTATAGTAATGAACATTATTTGTAAAACCCACCTTGCCAGAATTTTAACCCTAAACTCCTCGTAAAAGGTTACCAAGTTCTAAGATTACGTGGCTGCCCTGCTTTTATTTTATAACTTTGAAGACCAAGGTTCAAGGTGTTAATACTGAAGATCTATAACTGATGGCTCGGAATGTGTCTAGCAAAACATAGTTTATAGCATCAGTTACAGAGAGTACAGAAAGTGTAA
This sequence comes from Timema shepardi, assembly GCA_902151425.1. NCBI lineage: Eukaryota > Metazoa > Arthropoda > Insecta > Phasmatodea > Timematidae > Timema > Timema shepardi. The sequence continues at coordinate 262,097 of CABFVX010000558.1, forward strand.
ATAATCGTGAACATTTTTGGCTTTAAGATTATCATGGAACTGTACGTTTTATTTTCCCCAGAATTCTAAAAGGTGAGTTTTAAAATTCCGTCTGCCAGTATTATATGACAAATAACATTATATAGGTATTAGTTTTTTTGGGGGAAAATTTATTTAGAGGTAGTTTACTAACGATTGATTTTTTTTATATTACACTTAAGATTTTGTTTATAGAGTAGGGCCAGATGTTAGTTTCTAGCCACGCCCACTGCCTCCACTGACTTTGACCACGGTTGTATTTGAAAAGTAAATTGGGGAATGTTTGAGATTAAAATTTACTCTGTATAGCTGTTTTTGGGTTAAAAAAATGTTTACGTGTAGCTTACTGATTTTCACTCGGCGGGGATTGACGGATTTTTCTTGAGCGATAAATATCTGTAGCACAACTTTCTTCGGAGGAACAGGAAAGCCATCAGTTCCATGTCAATTGTGGTAAGTTAATATCCCTTGAAGGTATGTGAAAATACCGTTACCGTAAAAATTGGTAAGCCCTTTGTCTCTCAGTCATAGACATTCTCATTTACTGATATAATCGGTTGATTCAGAAAGTGCACGTTAAACACCTCAAATAAACAAATACATAGATGGATTTAAAAAAAAAAAAATTAGAAATTAGAAATTATTTTGAAATGATCCTATCGATTTTGTCTAAAATTGATATTTGGGATGACAACTTGTTTTGGGAGGAAAATTCGTTTAAGGGTAGTTTAATAGAACAATGATCAATTTTCAAAGTATTTTAATTTTTTTTAAAATATCTTTAAATTTTTTGTTCAAACCAAGTATATCTGGGAAAAGTTTTAATTTATAAATAAAAATGCAGGTTTGTTTTTCTTAAAAAAATGATTTTTTGAGTGTAGTTAATTGATGACTGCTTTTTTAAAATTTTTATTACAAGTTATAAACTAGCTATATGAGAAATTATTTCTAATGTACCGTTGCCCAGGGGACGTCCGAATGTACTAATCGTACAATCTTTCCGTGGAGGTTATTTCCATGTCCCGATGAGGTGAGGTGATGGTGATAGTATGAGGATGTGAAACCAATGTGAACTCTTAACCTAAATTAAACCTATTAATCCAAACCCTGGTGACCATTAGGATAATTACCCTTTCAGGAAAATTATCTATTGTACCAACTGAGAATCAACCACATACCCCTTGATTCATAGCCAGGTGCACTGACCACTTTGCCATAGGGCCGGTTGAAACTAAAGATATGATTAGAGAAAGAAATACAATAATGATGAATCTGAGTGGGGAGGGAATGTTCCTTTATGTGTTTGAAGGTGTTAAAATTTTACACACAAAATATTTATTTAAATTCGTGTTTTAAAGATTTTATTTATAATTATTTATTAATGTTCTCAGCTTTTCATACATTATCGGCATAAGGCTATAAATATTCAAAGTTAAGTTTGTAAGCATAAAATCTAGCAATTAAAGACGAAGTTACTAAATATATTTAGCTTCTTATTAGGTTCTCAACTCGAGGGTTGGTTTGTATCGTTTGCTGTGCCCACCCGGAGATCCGAACGGGAGACTATTCTACTTTCAGTATGTTTTACGAAATATACAGCAATTATGCTGATTCTTGGGATATCCTATGTATATTAACTGTGGTGATTTCCCGTTACCTTCCACATCATACGCCGTTGATTACGACGACTGGTCAATCAGCCTTCGGGGACTATTTCTCATTATCGGGACAAAAGAGTGCCCTACCCAGTGAGATGTTGGTGTGGTAGCTTATCCCGACCACCACTAGGTCCCTGTCTACGTTAGCCGTCTTCTACCGCGGGGAGATGTAGATCAGAATTTTCCTTCATTGGGTCTAGGGCCAAATGGAATTTCCTAGATTTAACATTTATTTTGTAAAACCAAGTGATGATAGGCGAGTACATAACAATTTAGTTGGGGAACTCGAGGATACAAGAGCGCCTGGTAGACCAAGACGTCGATGGAAGGATAGTGAGCAATAGATGTTAAATGAAATTGGGTGTCCTGTTAGGCATAAGATTAAAAGTGTCTCGGATTTAGGGTTGAATGTCGAGCTTACGTTCTGGTGGCGATGAACTTCCGACTTCCTTAAGGATATTGTGTTGATTATTTACTAAAATATTTTAAAGCCATATAAATACCACAATAATTAAAATGTGACCAATATTGTATCCAAAATAATATTAAATATGTGTAATGCATTGACCAGTTTAGAGAAAAATAAACACAGCTACAGTACTCACCCAATTTGGTAAGGTTAACGTTTTTGGGTCCGTTACGTAACTCGCATTTTGCGTAAGTCAAATATGTAGATTTGTAAATTGTAGTACTATACTGTAGCCTTAATTTTAACTTCATGAAAAATTTCCAAATTTTGATATGGAACGATTGTATACAAATAATGTATTTGTAAAACGTAATAATGCAAGAAGAACTAAAAAGTTAACAATATTCTATATGCACGTAAGTAAATAATTTGTTACAATGTCACCGACCTCAAATCAGAAAACACCCCATAGTATGTAGTTATCATAACTTTTATTAATTTTCTCGACTTACGGAGTACAATTACGTAATTGCGAATTAACGTAAGTCTCTGGTCACGTAATTTGGAGGATTACTGTATAACACAATTAAATTGATCCTCACTAATTGATATTACTGAAAATGTGGTTTTATTAATTTTTACTAGAATATATTCGCAGTAACACGTCACCTGCTCGACACAATATTGCCCAACGTCTCGAAGCAACCAGCTTCATTAAGTTGCCGCACCCCAGGAGGTTCACGTTCGTACCCTGAGTTCCTAAACCCTGATTGGGATCTTCGAATCAACTGTAATGGAAACCATTGTTACACAACAGAGGCCGTTAAGAGAGTAAAAATGTCTGGAATGACCGCGCATATTGAACGTTAACAACATAAAACCACAACGAAAGGAAAGGACCCACGTGTTTAACACGCCTTGTTATATCTTATTCGTGTAAGTTTTTATTTGAGACCTGCACAACCGTTTGCGTGGTATAAGCCACCAAACTCTCGATACACCGTATTTCCTGTGATGGGGGTTTGAGGTACGAATCTCGGTCGGACAAACTGAAAGATGGGTTTATTCATGTGATTTATCACCTCGGTTTTCTCAACCTCTTTCCACCATAATTCGGATGGTTTTCCTCTCAACTACCATCTCAACCTTAAATTGTATCTTTAATAATTTTTCTGTTTCATGTAATAATTAAATAAAATCCCCAATATGAACTTTATAAGGAAAGGATTATATCAAGATACACAGGTGGTAGTGTAGGCGATGCGAGAAAAGGCCACTTTTTAAAATGTTTTTAAATTTAATATTGTTCCAGTAGAAACATAGTTTAATTTTCTACACATTGTGAACTTAACAAATTTTTTTAAATATCTGTCATAAGAATATTTTAACATAATAAAAATAATTTTAAATTAAGAGTAAAAGCTATCATTAAATTACAAGACACGCTTAACAAATATTCAACAGCTATTAAGGTCACATTGTGGATAAAATTAAACTCTTATGTTTCTTCTGGATAATTATTTAATCTGTTTTGACCTGAAAAATATTTGTATTTAAATACTGCAAATATATTGCCCTTTACTCGAGTTCCCCTACACTTCCACCTTAAGGTATCCCATACTTAATACTAAACACCAATAGGTTCCTCTAACCTAAGTATTCAGTGGACCATTCTTCCTCTGGAAAAATGCCCGAAGATAAAGGGAAGCAGTTGAAGGTGAGGATGTAGGGGACTTGAGAAAAGATAAAGGTTTTGAAAGATTTTATTCCAAAATATATTTTTTTGTCAAAATAAATAAAATATTTCTTCATTAGAAACATAGTGTAATTATATATATATATATATATATATATAACCCGCCTCAGTGGCGTAGTTGGCTAACGCGCTAGTCGTGCTGAGCTCGACTGCTGAGGACGGGGAGATCGAGGTTCGAATCTCGGAGTTCGAATCTCGGTCGGGTGAACTGGGGGTGGTTTTTCCTAAACGGTTTTCCACTCTCCCTCCACGCAAATGCAGGTTCACTTCCTTTAATTTAACTTTCCCAATTCCTAATCCATTAGAGTAATTATTACTTAAAGCATATAACCCGAACGGGTAGTAAGACGCGGTGCTAAATAGTATTATATATATAATATCAACAATTCTTGACTATCTGTCAAGGGTGTCCTGGATTTTAATTCCAACTTTTTCTAGTCATTAAAATGTTTATACTCTAATGCCGCTATGATCATGCCGGACAGATATTCAACAACTGTCGATTTCAACATGTGTAAAAAGTTAAACTCTATGTTTATTTTGCAGAATTATTTTATTTATTTTGGCCAAACAAAATAGTTTTTGCAAATACACTGGTCTTTTCTCGCGTTCCATGCTTCTCCCTCCCCCTTAAGAGCTCATCTCTCGACCGTTTAATCGAGAGATTAGATAGATAAAAGATTGTGCTAGAAACGGAAATCACATTTAAATGCGATTTTCTGCTTTCTTCAATTGAAAAATAGAAAAATTATGCTATGTTAAATAGTATTTTCATTTAAATATATTGAGTTTTCTATTTTATTATGTATTTATAAAATTTAGTAAAATGATTTCATTGGTTTTTATTTTATTGTATTTCCAAAGTAAAATTTTAAAAATCTGCGTGCGGTTCTTTTTATTATTTTGTCATCGAGTATTACTACCTTTACAGATAACTACTTTAATTGAATAGGGATGAGGTAAAAGCATTTTATAAGTACCCGCATTTGCGTGAAACGATAGTGGTAAACTATCTCTGGAAAACCACCATTAATAGATCCAACTAGGATTCGAAGTCTAATCTCCCCGTCCTCAGCAGGCACATCAATCATGAGAGTTTGTTTGTTTGTAAGGTTTTTATTAATTTTCTTAAACATATAACTATAAACATGAATAAATCACGAGAAACATATAGGAACAAACAGTTGACTCCAGTCCCGAAGGGCTCTCGAAAACAGACACGACATTGAACATATAACAGATTTTTAAAAACGACATAATATGGCGCCCTGGTGGGCTGAAATCTACCTTCATTAGGTTAGGGGTGGGAAAAGCAATCATGAGAGTGACGCCTTAGACCACTCGGCCACTGAAGTGGGTAGTGATAAGTTTTGTTAGTAAGTGATGTTATTATAGTCGTTACGTTTTATTATTTACTTGCATTCTAATGCATAGGGATAGTC
>CABFVX010000559.1:0-21601 GCA_902151425.1 Timema shepardi
TGACCCACGCAGTATCAGCTTACGTCTGTGCCGACACAACAAGGCTGCTTGACGTACACTACCATAATAAAGCTGAAGTCATGTATTCTTGCGAAGCTCTAGAGTTGCCAGTGGTAGTAATGCCCTTAAATACTCTCTAAAATATTGGAGTACAAAGTTTAAGAAACCCACACTTTTTGGCTTGTCGTAAATACCCTAAATGGGTCTGAATAAGATTATATTGCACCTAAAGAGTTTATATTGGTTTCATTTAAAAGCTATTTAACTGTGCTTTCATTTGACATATAAATTGAGTTAATATTTTAGAGATGAATTTTCAAGGTCAATGAAAGTATATTTTGACCTTAAATTTCTCAAAATGGGCAATTTGAAAATAAATATATATAATAACATGCAGGTTTTATTAACATGTGTGCCAAGTTTTAAGGTGCGACTCCAAATGGTTTAGGAGGAATAATTTACTATTATTTATAGAGTACAGGCCCTAGGGCCTATTTTATGTAGGCCCTAACAGCGCACAAGCTAGTAACATCTAAATATTTCCACAAAAATAAGACTATATGTTTGAAAACAGACCAATATTAATATATTTACACTGCTTACTTGAAAAGGCTTGTACTTATGTAGATTTCCTTGTGTATTGTAGTTTGCAAGTTGCTTCTTGACATTCTCTTTTGGGATAGTGTATACAATCATCCTGTTAGGCAGTGTGGATCAACTATAGTTAAAACATATTTTGCTTTTATCCAAAAGATATCAGAGTTTCTTGGATACACAAATGATGTAGAGGGTCCAGCTGGTTGAAGAAAACTCACCTTTACTTTGTCTTTTTGATCATTAGTTTGTAAAACACAACCTAACCCCCACTGATCATCATAGACACAAGTAACAAATCCTTTAAGAAATCTTTTAAATTAATTTATCCCTCAGTAACACTTATTTTTTATTCTCTTGACTCATTTAAAAATAAATACAATTTAGTAGCAACCTTTGGTTTTGTTAATGGAATTGCTGCATGGATTTTCTGAATCCCTGGAATAGACCTTGCCAATGAAAAAGTTCTTTAAGAATTATTTCTTCTTCATTGTAGTCCTCATCTGTAGTATATAAAAACATAACCTGTGTAATGTTCTTAATTGGGCAGTCAAATAGCTGCCAAAGGGTAATTATTTGATTATTAGATGTAAGTTGCAAACTGGCTCTAACAGCAAGGCGTTTCACAGTGCCTTCCACACCATCACAAACTCCTTTTCTATGAGATGTTGCAAAAAAATGCCATTCTGCATCCATACCAAAATCTTCCTATGGTAACACAAGTTGACTAGGTTCTTCCTGTTTTTTTACTGTGAAGCAGCACCATCAGAGAAATAATATAGTTTAGTTATGTTTTTACCAGAAATAGCTTTAAGGAATTCAACTAGCTTTTTTTGAAACAAATGAACAGCCACAGTATCATGCTGTAAACATCCAGAAATAATGACAAAACTAGCATGTTTGACAATTGAATCATTGCAAAAATATGCAACAAAAGGATTAATTGTGGTTTGGGAATCATTCTAATGAAATCCCTGTGCCTCATCTTGAAGACCAAATGCATAGTTCTTATAAAAATCACATATTATTAGAAACTCTCCACTTTGGAGTCTAGATTTGATAAGATTTTGAAAAGTTGTTTACTGAGAGGCAATAAATGAATGACGCAAAAGTTTCAAGTGTTGACCTATCAACAGAAACCCATTGTTTGAAAATAAATGAGTCAACCATATTGGCTTCCATGCTCGGATCAGCTGTTCTCTTAATTTGCCTGAACCAGGGCAGTTATCACAATCTCCAAAATAACATTGACGCTGTGGAGGGTTACAAATCATAGCAGCAAGGCATTCTTTAATCAAATGAGGTGTTTCATGTTTAGTAAGTGCATTAATATTACCTCCTATTAACATAACTTTTATATTTTGATTGATTAATTGTACACAATCAAACAGAATGGGCACCACTCCCACCTGCCAAAACAGTGTCTTGGACAAAGTTCTGAAAATTTTGAAAATCCTATTTTGATTTTGGGATGATTTTGTTTAAATAGCTCAAATAATTCCTTCAGATTATTTAACATAAGTCTTTTTTGAATATGCAGCCTTGTATTTTCTTGTTTACAGAAACAAAATCTTTTATCCTGGCATAACTCTTACTTATTTCATCAGAGGTGTAAAATTCCTTAACAAGAACCAAAGTTTTTTCTGGTAGTATTTTGCCAGGTTTAGGGTGTGGATTTGCCATTTTACCCATTTCTTTCACTAATTGTTTGAATTTTCGTGTCATGTAATTTGATACATCAAACTCGTGTTCAACTTTAATTATGCTTCAACTCATCGGCAATATTTGAAATTTTTCACTCTTATTTGTAGTTGTTTTGAATTTTTCTTTTAATTGATTTATTATCTCGCTTTCTTCTTTATCTTAACTTTCCTAGGGATCTGAATCACTGATATTTATCAGTTTTCTTTTAACAGATGAAGCTATCTTACTAATCTTTTTATTTGTATAGCTTCCTTGTGACATTTTTCTTTTAGAAATCGGTGACTCTCCAAGCATTACCAAAATTTATAACAAATATTTTACAGCTTCAGTGTTTTCAAACTCAAAAACTTTATTATCATGAAAACTACTTTCAAGAAGGGGTGAGGAATCATTACTACCTTCTGAATAACTATGGTATATCAATTTGGGTAGTGGGTGACCTGGTGGTCTAGGGGTAGGTGTCAGACTTCTGTGCTGGGGTCCGGAGTTCAATCCTTGGTCCCAGCACAGATTTATCTGATTACCAAACCCTTCCTTCACCTCTGACAAGACATCTTGTGAATGTGGAGGAATGCCAGGCCTCCACCGTGGTTCAGATTCCACGATTAACTGTAGGTCCTTCATTTTATCTCACAATCACCCTACCATTACACATTAGCGAAAGTGCGTATAACCCGAACGGGTAGTAAGACGCAGTGCTAATAATAATAATAATTTGGGTAGTGTATTAATTTTTTTCTACAGCCATCACAAATCATACTTTCTAATTGTAATGAAGGTATCTTGTCTATCATTTCCTCTGTAATGGACCTTTTACTAGGTTTTTAATGCGTTTTAATCTTAAATGGATTACACTATCTTTGTGCAAAAGACCTGTCAGCCATTGTAATTAGAATATAAGTTTTGGAAACAATATAACACTTACTAAACCTAGGCCTATTTCTTGATAATTTACTACTTAACACAACTATTGAACAACAACAATTTAAAATATAGGGCCTAGCCTTCCTTCATTTTGAGAAAAATATGACTCCACTGCTCTTTTTAGTATATTTTGTATCCGATCGTACTAGGCCTATTTTATTCAAATTATCTTTCAGCTTTTCCTTATCCATTTCCTCCTTAAGGCTCTGCCTACCCTCTCAAAATAGATGGCATTGCTAACGTTATACAACTTGGTGAATTCCATCCATCAGGTTGGCAGCATTACTGGTTTGTTTAAACAATTGGAGGCTGGCTGACTGGTAATCAGTAAAGGCTACAAGAAAACTTTTCCTAGAACTGATAGATATAAGAAGTGTAGTGCCGGACCGTAAAGTGTATAGGCGACCAAGTTGGACTAAACGTGGGGAAATAAAACATCTAGATTCACTCATACTCTTGAGCAGAAAAATTAACCTATCCATCTCAGCCAGCTAGACGCTTCTATCTGGGGGTTCAAATCTCTGCTGAGGGTGTTTTGGGGAGATCTTATTCAATTGTTTCCTTCTAATCTCCCATGCAAATGTGGGTACATTTAATCAATTATGCCTGTTTAGGTATGAAGTAATTATGGTAGTGGGTTAGGGATGAATATGTTTCAATATAGAGAAAGTGTACCCGCATTCGCATGAAGAGAGAGTGGGAAAATATTTAGGAAATATCACCCAATCGTGATTGAGCCATGATCTCCCAGTCATCGGCAGACTAGTATATTGCGATAGTAATGCCTTACATCATGTGGCCACCAAAGTGGGATATTAACAATCCTCATATCTAAAAATAGCTTGACGATTAAAATAACATGATTTACCAAATCTTTAAAACTTAAGTAAGCTAGAGAGGTGGGAGGGAGTTTACGAAAATTCTCCCGATCACCTACGTGAGGGAGGTAAGATCTAAAATCATGTAAAAAAGCTTTACGTAATTTAAGGATGGCCCTCTTGTAATAAAAAATATACAAGATAGTATGTAGCTTATGATTTTGTCATACCATTTATTTGAGTTTATTAGTAAGCAGGTAAAATAAAAAATAGCTAAAATTTAATGTGCTAAATTTGGTCACTGTGCTTTGATTAATTTTTAAACTTTAAAGGCTCAAGAGGCAATAAAATATCTAAGAAGCAGTTTCATTTCGAAGACTAGAACAATTTTGACCATAGATATATATGTTATTTTTATTACTGATATCACCGTATCATACTACCTGTTCATGTTATATGCATATATGATAATATAATCGAGTAGTAATGAGGAAGGAAGCATGTGAGAGGTTATCTACCAGAATTTTTATGTAAGGAGATTGGGAAACAATTTAGGAAAAACTACCCTCAGTAGACCCGACCAGGATTTGAACCCCAAGCGCTCCGCTATCAGCAAGCCAATTTACTAATGGAGTAACGCCTTAGACCACTTGGCCACTGAAGTGTATATCTGTTATTTAATATGGTGTTTACAGTTTTCAAACATCTATAGGATTTACACAATTTTCCAGAAATAAATGTTTTTGGGAATAATTTTTCATCCTAACTGGTAGATTTTAACTTTAGTAATATCTCCATGGTGTCAGCCTGCAAGCAGGCTATACCAATTGATAGGCTGCCGTATGTTGGTGAAGATAGTGCCAACATTTTCGGGCTGAAGGTGCCATGTGGTCATCACGAGCTCTCCAGCTTTCTATCTCAGTTTTCTAGACTGGAACGCTACTTATTCATTCAAGTAGCTCCTCATTTGTCCTCACGGGGTTGATTTTGGTTCCGTTTCAGACCCACTGCTTCGCAGACAGAATTGAAAGCGCCGGGGATCTAACCCGATACTTCGGCATCTGAAGCCAGTAAATCTTACCACTATAGCACAGAGGTGGTCGGGTATAAACTTTGTACTTACTTTGTGGCATTGGGAACACAAAAGCTAATTTACTTTAATGGTTTTAAATATATTTTACTTATCATCGGCTTCATGTCGTGGTCAAGATTGCTAAATTGATGACTGAGCACTGAGTGTGTAAATTAATCAGCTCTAGTAACTTTGATAGTTCGATTCTAATCCATTACATATTTGAATTTCTTTGTGCGCCCTTTCTTTTCTTTCGGCCCATGCTTCACAAACTTGTTATTCACAAGGATATAAAATAATATTGGGCAAATACTTTTCCACCTCAAGATTTATACAATCCATTGGATCTTGTTCGAAAGTAAAAAAGTCACATTTTATTAATTATATAAAAAGTAATCACCCTGGGTACTTATTGTTCGGGATTCGATACATTTCTTCTAAAACGAGTGCACAAACTGTGAGAATGCAACAGATTCAAATTAAAAGTATCACATTTAACAAGCTAATAAAATAAAATTAACATGTTAATTTTATTTAAAATAGCTATGTTTGATATGAGTAGGAATGTTTATTCTTATTTATTATAATAATGGATTAAAAATTCAATGTACAGTAGTTTTCATATAGTCTGAATATTAACACTTATTATTACAGCGTGTAATTCTCAAGAATGAGAAAACTGTAAAGAATCTAGGATACTAGTGAAGAATTTTACATGTTTTACTGCCTCAGGTAAATAAGGCTAGTGTCATAAAACTTTGTATATGGAAAAGCATGTGGTTTTTTATTTGAAAATAATGTATCACTAGAGTAGTAATACTCTCATTGAAGTAAGTAGGGACTAACTATATCTATTCACACAGCAGTTAAGACTTTGTGAGTATTTTAATTACTGAATATATTAAGATGTTTATATTTAATTACACAAATTTTCGTTATTGGACATTGGCGCTTCTTATCCCAATGCATATAATATTGTTTCTTTGACTCAAGAAGGTCACAGAGATTAACTTAACCCTCCACTGCCGCCTGCATTCCGATACAGCAGGTTAGCCAATGCTTGCAAAACGATACCAGCTTGTAAATGGGTAATGGTCATACTAACGGCCTATTATCAACTAAGATAACTATTTGTAGAAGGAAAAGTTGTATTTAAAACCATGTATTTTTACTTTAGTGTTGACTCGCGAGTCGGTAGAGCTCAATATCGTTGTGATTATTGAAGCCAACCCCAAATTTAAAAATATGCTTATAAAGAAAAAGAAATTATTCATTAAATAATATGTTATAAACAAACACTAGCTTAATTGTACAAAGAAAATAAATAAATCGATTAGTAATTTTTGTTTTCTCATTTAAAATGCATTGAAGTGGAAACATTTTAGCGAAAATATTTCAATAACTATTTTTAGCATGGTTTGAAAATTCCATAAGAATTATGAAATATGACCAGATATGTTACTAAAATAAATAAAAAACAATGTTTAATCATTAAATATTTTTTTCACACATTTTTTTGTTTAGAACCGTGCATTTATGGGTAGGTTCAGCCTTAACCAGGAAGCAGTAGCTCTCACATTGCAATTTAATGTGGTCCTTCCTTTAGTTGGGTATTTTAGTTGTTTTTATTTTTATTTTCAAAGGTTTTGTTCACAAAACAATATTTTTTATTGTTATATTACAATTGATTTTTTTAGACAAAAATGTATTAGGAGAGACTGTTGTACCTTGTATCACTTTTTAACAACTCTCTTAAATAGTTGTTTTCTTTATTATTTTTAATGAATCAAATAATCCCCACATAATAAACATATATTTTACTATAACTATCAGTCAATTTAAATGTTGATATATTCCAGGCTTTTGTATTAAAGTTTATTTAAAGGTTATACAAATGACCTGTAGTACAAGACCATCATGTACCTTGGATCATAACCTCTTGTACTTTGGGTCACACAAGATATAGGCAGGTAAAATAATTAACATTGTTACAACAGCGAACACTTTTTTATTTATAAATGCAAATCATTTGTATTATATAAGATTAACATTAAATGTAGGCTTGATGTATTATTACATTTGAAGTAAAATTGTTAAAATGGAATGTAGAGTTTATTTTATATTTTAGCTTGAAAAATCTAGGGGCCTACTTGGAACAATAATTGTCCAGCTACTCTAGCTGAACCTGTAGGTTCTATTGGTCTAGGAAGTTTAACCAATATGTATTCTTCAATCACATCAAACACTTCTTCTGATTCACATATGAATTTACTAGTTGATTCAATTCGTTTGTAAAATTTCATCTGAAATTCAAACCCATTAATATCTTTCGAAACTATTTTTGCAACATAATGTTCAGGTGCCCCTTTTTTCTTCATAAATCCTAACAACATATTTTCTCCATTTTCAAAACTTGGTATCTCAATCTCCTGTTCCTTTGATATTTCTTGATTAGTAAAACTCCAATAGTTCAGCTCTATCGTCAGCACCATCATCATCTTCTAAAGAACTATTTATGTCTTCACAGTAAGATTCACTGTCAAAATTTATAGTGAATCTTATTGTAATTATGAAAAAACAAATCCCAAAGACTATTTCTTTTGTAGGGTTTACTTTCTTCTTTTGTTTACTTTTTTTTTAAAGTTTTATTTCAATATTATTCTAAAAAAATATGTTAGAAATTTAATTATAGAATTTTTAATCATTTTAGGCCTTTAGAGACAAGGAAAACCTATGTGACTTACAGAAACACTTAGGTGATTCGACCAGCAAGCTTCTCCTAGAATGGATTGGCTATAACATTTTGACAGGGAATTTTTAACATGGTTGAAGGGGGGAGGGCGGGGGTTGTGTTGTGTTGTGAAGGGGGTAAGGGGAGGGATGGGCAGGCGGAGTTGGAAAGTAAGGCGAGAATGCTAGCTCTTTGTTCACAACAGTGTTGTCATAACACTACATCTTTTTTTCCGCTAAGAAACTTCACTGATAGAAAATAAATGTCACTGCATGGCTCTCCCGGGAGTTGTGGCTTGAGTTTGAATCCTGGCTACTAAGATTCATACAAGATCAATAAATTAAAATAATGAACTTATTACACGTGCCACAAAATATTTATTGTACTGAATACTACTAAGCCCATATTTATAAAATGTGTTTTTAGAAGAAGAAAATAAGTACCGGTATTACTAAGCAATTTAATGAAATAATTTGAGTGATAAAAGTTTAAAGGCACTTTTATTATTCCTTTAGCACCTAGTCTTACTATCCATTCGTGGTATACTTACTAATTATGCTAATTAGTTAGGAATTAGGAAAGCTGAATTTAGAGGAAGTGCACTCGCATTTGTGTAGAGTGGGAAACAATTTATAATAAAACTACCCTCAGTACACCCGATCGTAATCGAACCCCAATTTCTCTGTCACAATGGTCTGGTCTACGACGAGAGAAGCCTTAGAGACCATGTTGATACCAAAACAAGTTTTAGAGTTATTTATTCAAAGTAAAAAAAGTATTACTTTTCTTTATAATCATAATAGTTAACAGAGCTCATGATGATTCCCTTACAAACTGGACGACAAGCTGTAAAAATGTTGGAATGCCACGTGCACAAGAAAGCAAAGTGATCGATAGCCAACTGGTTTACCAAATAAATAAGAATATTTCAAAGCTTGAGTGTGTCAATTGATCGGCACGTTTAGGACCATGTGATAAGATATACAACTGTTCGACATGAGAGGACCTGCTGGTATACATAAGTTGAGATGGATTCAATGAACCAATTGACCGAAAAATTAATACATTGCAAACAACAAAATCGTAAACGAAAAATAACAAGTAAAGTCTGTGAATTTTTTTTTTTTTAATATAATTTAAAACTCTAATAAATAAACATATTTGTGGTTACATGGTCCAATGCGTCAATATCCCATTGAACTAAATTACTAGTGTTGAGAAGATTGGGGTTAGAATCCCGGTCATACGTACAGAGGTATCACCCCCCTAAAAGCTTATTCACTATCCCTCCAAGCAAATGAGTGCATATTTCCTTAAATTTTACCTTTCCCATTGCTTATCCAACGTATATCTTAAACTGGGATTGAGAAGCTAAGGAAATAAATACCAAGTTAGTGGATTTTTTTAGCACCGCGTCTTACTACCCGTTCGGGTTATACACTAATTTTGTGGACTAAAATCATCATTAGTAAGGAATTAATTTTCTAAGTTGGTTTTTTTGGGTCAACCAGTTGGCTGTCAATCATTTTGTTTGCATACGGTATGCATTTGTTCAACCAGTTGGTACAAGTCATGTCCTACTTGTGTCGGCCACTTGATCCACATTGCTCCTTCTGTAGATTACATGTCTTTCTTCCCCTTTGTCCTCCCATGTTGGCCAGTTTGTGATTTATCATTTTGCCTGAACCCGTAACAAGGGTAGAGTCGTAATTCTAATTTTATTTGGTTTGCCAGTAACGAAGATCAAGCTTAGTATCGCAGCAGGATGTAATTAGGGGTTCGGTTCTACCTCTACACAAATGCTGAGACATTTCCTAAAAATATACCTTAACTTGCCCTCACAATTAGTCAGGTGGAGACTGACGCCTTAGCTCAGTCGTTACCGTGTCCACCTGCTGAGATAAGGGTTCCGGATTCGATTCCCGGCATGGTCGAAAAAGTTATAATTTGTGAAATGTGGGTTTACCCTTTCATAGTGATGAGTGAATGGTTAGGGGCTGGGGGGTGTTGTGTTTGTACTTGATTTAAGAACATAGCATAATTATTACATAAACATGTAAACCGAACGGGTAGTAAGACTCGGTGTTAAATTAGGTGGATATCCCGGACGTGTGACAAGATGTGAAGTACTGTTATAGAAAATTACACTATATCAATACATTGTGACTTTTAGGAGGAGTGTTTATTTATATTATGGTAAAAAAAAATAGTAAAAAATATTGAGAGCTTCAGAAATCCCACAGTAATTCACAATTTTACATAAACCGTATGATATAGGGGACAAGGTTGATATACTAAAGATTAAAATAGTTACATGCTCATTATCTTTACACAAGTGATTTTGAAAACCTATATATAAAATTCAAAATATAAAAAATAATAATGACACTATTTTGAAAAAATAAAAAACTCAAGGGCCTCTACTAATTTTGCAAAGTCTAAATTCACGCATTTAAAACAATTTTATCAACAAACTGTTATAAAACAGAATAGTATTGTAATATTATAAATGTAGCTTATCCATTGCATTCGTTTGAGGTGTAACTCCTGAACCTGTCGTAGGTCGGAATGATTTGCCTTAGATATAAAGTAAATGATTTTCTTCTTAATTAAATATATTTTTAATGGATGAAAATGAATGCTAACATCTCAACTTGTCCATATCCCTAGTTAGTTTTAGCTTACACTCACACTTGGTATAAGAATTATCGAGAATTTTAATAATATATTTAACAGAGTAGTTAGCGATAAAAAATCAAGAATACACCCATTTAAGAAACATAAATATATTTATATTCAATTTAAATTTGATAAGAGTAATTATTATAATAGATTCACCAATGAGAATAAGGTGTATTATTAAAAGTTTAACAAACATATAAATAACATTAATTTAAAAACAAACACATTATTAAATTCTGTCAAAATTAAAATTTACAGAAAGAGATTATTTTAGAATTACAAGCTTAAATTTTTATAAAATGTACCTTGCTTAATTTCTTATGGCTAGCTGTAAAATTTATAGTTGTTTTTTATGTAGAATTAAAATTCAAATATAATCATACGTACATAATTAAACAAGTTATTATTTTTTTAAATGTGACAAAGTTAAATTTGTAGAGTATAAACACTGAGAACTACAATAATAAATAATAATAACCATATTTAGCACCGCGTATTACTACCTGTTTGGATTATACGCTTTAAAGTACTAATTATGCTAATGTAATAGGAATTGGGAAGGGTGAATTATAGGAAGTGAACCCGCATTTGCGTGGAGGGAGAGTGGAAAATCATTTAGGAAAAACCACCCCCAGTTCACCCGACCGAGATTCGAACCTCGATCTACCTGTCCTCAGCAGTCGAGCTCAACACGACTAGCGCGTTAGCCAACTACGCCACCGAGGTAGGTAATAAATTATAAACAATAATATTAGGAACTAAAATACCAACCTAATAGGCCTACATGAATGTTATTATGGTTTCACAACCATTTTAGAAATTGCGAATTGCTGGATTCTTTCTAAATACTTGTAATATTTCAACTTTATGATTCTGAATAAATAATAATAGTAATAATAATAATTAGTCTAGTATGAATTTAATTCATAGAATAGTAAATAGTTTTTACAAAATATTGGCACAACAAATTCTTGGAGAAATATGTTGTTTTTCTCTCTCAAGAAATGTTTTAACTTAATTTATTTTATCATGATCCTTGTAGTTGAGAGAAATTTCAAAAAGGTTATATTTTTTAATCCAATGATCATAATGTTTGTTGAACTCTCCCCACACATTAAATCTATAATTACAAACAATCCATCCTGATATTTAAAAAAATTCTTAGTATGCCCAGTTGAAGTATTGAATTTGAAACACTACCAACTCATATCCCCAAGTTTTTTATTATTTCTGGAATTCTGAGCTTCCATGATATAGGCAGTATCTTTGCATCTCATTTTTTGTCTTATTCGACTATCTATAATCTCATGAGCTATACAATGTAAGTAAAATCTTTGTAGTTTGGGCAGCATCGTGTCATTCCATAGTTTTATATCTTTGAAAACTCTCTCAATATGGATATCATTTTCAGCATAAACAACAAAATCACAGAATGTCCTCTCTGTAATGTTTAACTGCCCTTATATTTGATAATAATACACATGACAGGTTTTCAATGTTAGTTGGTGACTTTTTAATTGCAAGCATAAGTTTTTCTTCCCATTCCTAATAGAGTATTTAAAACTTCCATATAATACATGCTTATTTAGTTTGTATATAATTATTATCATATACAAGGTGTAAAATACCTTCTCATTGTTAAATATACATTTTCCTCTATCTACTTTATACAACTTATATAATTATTATGAGTAGGCCTAATTAAGAATACGTAAATGTTAATTTTAAATACACTTTAAGCTATCTTTCCTGGACACGAACACAAATATTCTGGAATGCATAACAATTCTGTAAAAATGTAAGTACAAGATCAGATTTGTAATAGAAAAATTACATAAATATTGTAAAAACGTGTGCGTCGTAACATTATTTCGCTTTCAATTAGGGAAATTTAAACGTTATTTGAAATTGAAATCACTTTATTGTAGTATATTATTTGTGTATTTAACAATTATGAACCAGTGGTAACAAGGCCCCGGGACATAAAACAATATAATATTATGAACCAGTGGTAACAAGGCCCTGGGATATCAAACAATATCGGATATCAGAAAATACCTAAAGAAATGCAGTACTCATGTGAAATTAGATTTTTTTTTTATCACTTTTAAGATTTGTATATAATGTTTAGTGTTCAATTTATAACCAGTAATAAAAGTGAAACGCAAATATTTTTATACATTCATGAAGTTATTGTAATATTCAGTTAAGCAATAGGTTTAAAATCAAGACGTGTTTTGATGCACCAAGCTATGAATTCCTTTGACACTTTGAGTTGAAGAATAAAACTAACACAGAAAAATATTATCAAAGTGCTGGAAGGAAATACAGACAAAATAAGTGTCACAACTCAGCACTCAAGTAGTAAGATGTGGTTCTAAAAATAAACACTCTAGGGTGAGTCATTAGTAGAAACGGCTCGACCATTCCTGTTCAGCTAGTCTGTGTTATTGGTAGGTACAGTCAAAGAAAGAAGTTTCAGGAAGTAGACTAACAAAGTTACATTTGCATTGATCAATTTGGTGTCAGAAATAAAATAAAAGAGTAGAGTTAGTTTAATAAACCAAACAAATTTGAAATAACGACATCATGTACTATAAAAGGATATAAAATAGAAGTATTGGGGTATAAAACGAAAAGTACTTCTATAAGATTAAAAATGATGTAAATTTACAATTATTAAATCTCTTATATATTAAAAACTATATTTAGTTAAGGTCTTGTAACTACTTCATTGCATACACTTCATATGCATGTCTAGCTAGAATAAATTTAATCCCTATGCAATAACTACTTTACCTTAAAATAAGTACGTGAAATGGATAAAATAGCAAGTTTAACTGCTTATTACTCGATAACTGTAATGATCTGAGATAATTGAATCAATATTTATAGCTTATATTTATGCACTTATTAAAATAATGCAATAAAATATTGAGGGTCGAATGACCATAAAGAAAGTGATTAATATAACAAACCTTAATTCTAATGAATGTAAAAAATTTTGTTGTATTATTTAGTAAACCGGAATAACAATACAATGCTATTTGTAATATAACCTAATACAAGAGAATATAGCTTTTTTTTTAGAGTTTCAGAACATAAAAATATAATAAAATGAAAATAATAGTCATTAGTAGCTAAATGTCTCCCCTTCTTATTAGGGGAGCTGCTTCAAACATTTACAAGACACTCTTCACATGTGAGATTTCTCTAATTCCCACAAATGTACTTTTGGCCCAACAGGCAAAAGTGGTAACTCTTGTTTCCTGAATTTGGTAGACATTTCTCAGAGCGTTTGCATTTTCTTGAAACTCCAGAGACAGTTGTTTCTTCTGGGAGCTGTAGGTAGCTTTCTTGTCCCAAAACTGCCATGATATCAGCTTTCAGCTTTATCGGGAGTCCTCGGTTTCCTAATTGGCAACTCATTTATTGTGTGATATAAGTTCCTTTCCAAGTGTTTTCATCATCTGATAGTGAGTACTCACGGTCACCATCATTTTGTTCAGACTCAGTATGAAGGTCTCTATCACACTCCTTTCTTCCTCTGGCTCAATATAACCATCTACATCACTTTCATCACCCCTTAAATCATCATATGTGTCATCGGGCAATTCTCCATTGAGTAAAGAAAGAATCCTCTCTTCTTTTTGTTTGTCTAATTACCAGTAGCCAGGCCCCACCAACATTTTTTAACATTCTTTTCTTTCTTTTTATCCAATAGGCCTAAAATATTTTGGTAAAACATGAATATAAAATGAAGCACCATTCTCTACATGCTGTGAATTATTGGATTCTACACCTATACAGTATTCCAATCAATATAATTTATTCCTTGTTCCAAACACTATACAAGGATTGTACAGCTATCTAGTGATTGAATATAGAAGCTGATGCGAGCCAGCTGTGAAAGGCCCTCTCAGAGAAGCCATGCACAGTGTGAGATCACTCTCAAGGTCAATGCACCCTACCATTCCATTCTGAGCTTGAACAGTAGCAAATGAGCCAATCTGAGCGGGCCTGCTATATGATAAAGGAGGTCTATATTTTGTTTTTTTAGTTTATGTATCTGTGTTTAAGTAGGCCTATGTGTTAAGAACCAAAAAGTAAGGTGATGAACTTGAAAATGAATAAAAATGAATAAAGTAGAGTCTTTGTTAAAAACTCTGTTTTCTCCATTACAACTATAATAAAAACTTGGAATTAAACGGTTAGGAGCACATCAGCTTAATGAATTTACATTTATGCAGGTGATGGCAAGAAAAAACAAACCCTTATCCAATGTTTGTTTTGGTAAAATAAAAACTGTGGTTAACTGGGAGTGAAGAAAAACAGCTTATTTTGTTTTTATTATTTGTTAGTGAGAAGTTGTCGACAATTGTAGGCTTTAATTTAAATTAAAAAATATGTTCAATTTGTGATTTGTAAAGGTTATTCAGGAAGCATTCATTATACGAAGTGTGAAAAACCCTGCAAATAACATCAATCACTCCAGTTTCAACAGCCGAGTCAGAGCATAGTTTCAGTACTTAAAAAGAATCTAGGGTGACAAGACAGGTTAAATTCACTTGCTGTTTGTTCTATTCAAAAGGAAGAAATTGTTGAATTTCCAAACTTCATCAACAGATATGTTTGCCAGTCAGAAGAACAGACGCGCCCAACCTTTGTAAAAGTAATGTCATCACTTGTTAAGTATAATTCAAAATGTGTACAGTATTTTTTTCATTTTTTCTGTCTAGGGCTATGGATTTGTTTGGGTATTGATTTTGTAATTCTAATGATTTTTAAAAATTAGAAAAACTTAAATAAATTAATATAATATGTTAACACGTGGGGAGAAAAAAATCATTACCAGTAAGCTTTGACGTGGTCCCCCCCCCCCTCCCAAAAAATAAAGATCACACTTTGCCACTGCCAATTACTAAATATTTAACCTATAAAGTAGCACTGCAGCTTACTAGCCTGTTTTTGAGGTTATACACTTATATACTAATTATGCTAATGGTTTAAGGGATTAGAACGGTATTATTTATAAAAAGTGCACCAACATTTGCATGCAGGGAGAGCAGAAAACCATTATGTGGATATATGAGTGAGATTCGATCTCTCTGTTATCAGCGGTGTAATCTATTCCGAGAGTAACGTCTTAGACCACACAGCCACAAAGTAGGTATGCTATAAAGTTATTATTAAAATCAAAACACAAAATTTACACTAACACAAACGGTCGCGCGGGGTCAAGGTGACACAGGAGCCTGTCTTCTCTAAATCTGCTAAGAGCAAAAAGAAAAAGTGGTTACCACAAATTTATGTGGTGTAGAGGAAGTTAGGAAGCTACACGAAGATATGTCAGCCAAACATGTTTCATGTGGGAGGAAGAAAGGAATATCAATGACGTTAGGACATGGTGACACCGCGCGACCGATCCCGAGATTTTTTCGCTAAATTTAAATCAAGAAACATGAGAATACTGCTCATTAAAGAACCAATGGAGATAAATTGTTTATGTATAAACTAGTTCTTACGTTTCCATTGTTGGTGTTTGTATTTAAAATTATTGAAATATAATTATCATGTTGAATACTATTTTGTACACTTATCACAATTACATTTTAAAAATCTTTCCATTTATACAAATGAACATTATCTCAATATAATAACAAATTTGAACACGACTGGCCAACACCAGAATAACCATTTCTTTATCTATAAGAATATGACAATTAAAAAAGTTTATTATGACGCTAGTAGTATGTAACCGTAAGTAAATAGATAAGTAGTTTGTTAAATTAAAATATATTTTTGAGTTCATGCGTATTTAAAGCGGACATTTGTGTTGAACCATTGATCCCTATAATATAACTGGATGGACACTTGTGGCTGAACTTTTCAAGCTGTCGTCTGAATACCATTGTGTAAGAGAGATAGAAACTTGGAGGTATTTCTTTCTCTCTTATACNCATTTTGACATCGTTCATTAATTTTATTGAATATATGAGATACATCAATGTGTGATTAGTTAAATGAAATAAAAATGTTAATAAAAGCTTTGAATAGCATATTAAAGTTCGAAACTGGTTAGTTTTTTCCTTGGATAAGTTGATGTAGCCTAAATACAATGGTTTTTGAACGAAGCTCGCTTTTAAGAATTTATTTCGTACCAGAATCCTACCCTATAGTTGTGATTAGTTAGGATAAATTACCTCAAAGAAGGAAATTTTTATTTCCGTTACAAATGGACGTCTATCCTACCAATATTATATTAGAGTATTCTGGTACGAAAAAAAGCTTTAAGCCCGTATCACACGACACTAACTCGTACTTAAAATCCAGTGTTCTAGCTAGCTAGCACGTCATCATCTAGCGTCGTATGAATCAGAAAAAGTATACTGGTTCTGCCACTTGGTACTGGCTACCATACTAGTTACATTTTGACATCGTTCATTAATTTTATTGAATATATGAGATACATCAATGTGTGATTAGTTAAATGAAATAAAAATGTTAATAAAAGCTTTGAATAGCATATTAAAGTTCGAAACTGGTTAGTTTTTTCCTTGGATAAGTTGATGTAGCCTAAATACAATGGTTTTTGAACGAAGCTCGCTTTTAAGAATTTATTTCGTACCAGAATCCTACCCTATAGTTGTGATTAGTTAGGATAAATTACCTCAAAGAAGGAAATTTTTATTTCCGTTACAAATGGACGTCTATCCTACCAATATTATATTAGAGTATTCTGGTACGAAAAAAAGCTTTAAGCCCGTATCACACGACACTAACTCGTACTTAAAATCCAGTGTTCTAGCTAGCTAGCACGTCATCATCTAGCGTCGTATGAATCAGAAAAAGTATACTGGTTCTGCCACTTGGTACTGGCTACCATACTAGTTTTTAGGATAGAACACGCGCTATTTTCGTACTAGTTTCGACACTAGTCTGTGTAATTCAAACAATCAATGCGCGCTGAGACTGTTGTGTAGAGAAATGGTATAAATGATGCCATAATGGTCATCGGATGTGATTTTGTTGTTGGCAGAAAACTATTCTAAGCATACGTGTTTATATAATACCAAATTGCCACAATATGACAATATATTTAATATATATAAATTTAATTTCAAACATGTAATCTAAAAACAACAGACTGTGTTCCAGACCCAATTTTAATCTAAATAAACTTTATAGCATGCCAACCTTGGGTGTTTTTTTTAGAATATAAAGTGTGCGTAGGCCTTAAAGAGAACATTTGTGTATTAAGGATATTGTACTTGGACACCCATGGGCTTAGGGGCCTTTGACCACATTGTAAATAAATGAATACAAATTTAGGGAGATACTAAACGTTTGTGTAACAACGAATGTATATTACCTAACCTTCGAATGTATCATATTTAGCATGCTGCGACCATTATTTCGTCTTTCCCAACCAGTCCCGTTTTCATATTATTTTCCTACGCTCCCTCTCATAATTTTCAATATCTTTATTAGTAATTAATGCAGCTGCTAAAACCAAAATTAATCTTTGACGCTCGATAAATATTTCCACTAGAACCTAGTACTAAACTACCAAGTGTGAATACTCTATTCCAGTTTCCATTGTACTAGCTAGAATACAAATATCTAGGCGCTAGCTAGCACACTTGATTTCTAGTACAAGCAAGTGTCGTGTGATAGTAGCTTTACAGATTGGGATTACTACTAAATTAAGGGTTTAGTAGATACCGTACTTCTTATAAGCCTATAACCTAAATTATCATTTGAACGTAAGACTTCTACACAAAGTATGTCATTCAAACAAATGTAATACAGTTTTTAGTTAACATGTTTCATTATAGTTATTGAACTTTCAACAAAATGTGGTTTCTGAAAGCAATATACAAGATATGAACCAACTTAAAAAAAAAGTATAATGATACTTTCTTCAAGCTTATAAACAAAGTGATAGGTTGAATGTATGGAAACTACACAAAGTTTGTCATTCAAATAAATATAATCAAGTTTTAAGATACCTTATTCTTTATATTTATCGAACTTCCAATATAATAGCCTATCGTTTCTGAAATCAGTATACATGCTAGTAACCAACTTTAAATATAAGTGTAGTCTTGGCAGACTGTAAACAGCATTGATGATAACTACATAATTATTTAAATATGTTAAAGATTTTATTCGTATTTGTACAGTATTACTTGTAAAACTGAATTGTATATCCTTAAATACAAATGTGTCTCCAGGAAAGTGTGATATATTACTTAACTATTTTCAAATAATAACACTATTGTTCATCAGGGACATGTTTTATCATAAGAACATTGAAAGAAACCGTTAAATCTGTCCCCCCATCAGTGTAACAGACGATAAGCTTGAGCGTCACGCTATTGTCCTTGGCAATGTGTATGTGTATGTCCATCTAGTTATATTATAGAGATCAATGTGTTGAACTAGCTCAGAAAACCTGACTATTTAAATAAAAGTAAAATACTCACTATATATTTATTATCAATGTGAATGTTATTTAAGAATTCCACAGGACTTTTTAGCAAAGGGGAAAGATTCAGCATTATCTTTCTGAAACTAGAATAACCTCGATACGTCAGTATTTTCATATTACTGTAGTGTTTGTGTTTTGAGAGTGTCAGATAAACATCGTGTTATCTGTTTGTGGTAACTTCTTTAATCGCACAATTGTGCGGGCCCACGTAGACGTTTCATAAAAGGTGAACACTTGACTATATGTTCTCTGGCAAATCAGGGGCGTAATAATTAGCGCTGATCCACGCCGACAAGAGGAAGACTTTATCAGAATCCCGCGTTTATCTCTAAGGTGAATCACAAGGACATAATGTGCTTAGCGATTAAAGTAGGCCAGAACAATTGGAGTTTTACCTGCGCAGTTAATGCGATAGTTATCATGTTTAAATCATTATCTTTGGTTCTAACACCTAAAACAGTGGTACATTTCAAACGACAGCAATGCTAGAGGCAGGGGTATTAGGTAAGTCAATTTACCCCACGCATCCAGTGGCCACACTTTGGTTGGAATGGGACGGCTTTGGTAACAATAGCCAGTTATACCGTTCTCCTCCCCCTTCATTCTCCTACTTCACGACTATCAAGTAAACAAAAATTCACCCGAAAATGGTGGTGCAGAAATACTCAGGTCTACCCTCCTAGGGGTGATGCTATCTGAGGAAAGACTGAGGATAATTGAATACTAGTGTGAAAACAGTGACACTGGGTTTGAGGTTCCAACAAAAAACTTGATTTAAGAAGTGTGACATCTTAATAAGGGGTACGTACATCTACTGTGATCTTACCACCAACGTGAGGCTTCAATGAAGATCTAAAACTTGACGCCAAGACTCTAAAAGAGGATGTTCGTAGGCTGTCACCCATCAAGTCTAATTGAGTGGTTGAGAGTAATCACCTTATTACAGGGGTACTGGGTATCTGAGCTCTCAAATGGAGGTTCCTGTACTAGAGAATAAAACCTGGGTGGGTAAAGCCATTTGGAGAGGGGGGGGGTATTGAATGGTTTTGAGCTCTAAGGTAAAAGGGTGGGGCGAGGAACAGCAGCCAGAGTTCATTCTCGTGTAGCCTCAAGCTAAAAAGCAAGTGGCCTTGAAAGCTTCTAGGTTTGCTCTAATCTTTATGAAACGGCAGACTGTCCTACTCAAATAGACCTCTATGCGTACGACCACCATCGGCAAGCTTGGCCCGGATGTAATGATCTCGATCATCCATCTCTTTATTAATTAAAATCGATCTTAACCTAATATTCAGTTTCTTATTTTATAATAGAGTTGATTTTGATTCCGAGGCTCAAGGATCTGAGAGCTTTACCCAAGCAAATTCGTAAGAAGTGACTTGGCTTCGGTAACTAAACTTAATCGCGTCTTATTTGTTGTGGAGACCGGACGTGTGAATAAATAACTTAAACTTTAGCCTAATAATTGCTATTTTCACTTATCTCGTATGTAATGAGATCTTCATAGTTACATTTTTTATGATATAATAAAAAGAATCTATATTTTCACTGGCTTCCTACTTTTTCCTATAATAATTATGACTTCGTCAAATAAATCAAATGTTGCCCTTCCGTGGAACTACTTATTTATTTTTCGTATCGTAAGACGGGTCATGACAATTTCGTGCTTGAAAAAGATACTTCCAGCTAATGTAGAGGGTAGGACCACTAAACAATTTGAAGTTTTGTACTTTGAAATTTCTTAGTAGAACCAGGGTTATGAGGACAATAAACTGGTGTCGATTGATATGCTCGTTAAGTTGGGTCAAATGGTGTGGTATGATGTAAGGTTATTCGACCGAATACATTGATCCAAGCATCCTGTGGGTCTCCGATCTAGCGGGGCAGCTCCAGTTTGACAAATAGGGATTTGCATGATCAAAACTTCCCACATCAGGCTCAATCACGATCCTATTGAAATTTAAGGAGGTTAATAGTAGTAATCTGGTATTTATTAGTGTAAAAAAAACATACATGAGAACTTTAAGTTAGTTTAGGTGTAGCGTGTCAATCAGATTGATTGAACACCTACAAGAAAAAAAATTAACTATTTATCACTATTTGTGTAATTGGGTGCCACGCTGGAGTCATATCAAGATATTGAAAATAAACTACCTCAAAGTTATACTCTCTCATACAAAAACTACGTATTGCCCTACGTTCAAACACATGGGTAGTCAAAAAATAATTATATTTTGATAATTGCTGTTCTAAATATCAAAAAAGAGGACTAATATTATTATAGTTATGAATAAGATATGTGAATAAGTGCCTTTGTTATAAGATGGGGTCAGATACAAAAAACTTACAGCCGACCATGCGGCCGGCAAGAAAAATAGAAAAATATACGTCTATATTATTTCTTTGCGTAAAAATAACAGTGAAAGTCAAATAACTAAATTAATACTGATGCATTTTGATATAGGATATGTGTGTATAAACTCACCCACGGCCAGATGCCTGCAGATATCATTAACTCGCTTCTAAAATCACAGGATTATCTATAATGGCGGCTCCACGTGGTTCAACTCTCGCCTGTTCAGTAG
>CABFVX010000559.1:22640-40254 GCA_902151425.1 Timema shepardi
TATGTTAATGTACTATTGAATGCTTTGGTAGTACCGGAAGGGAACATGTCCGGCCATAGTACTGTAATGACGCCTGGCCCTTAGCCATCAATCAGCAGGATTCACCAGCCAATTATCCAACAAATATAGTGGATCTCTGGTAATATTCAACCCTGCCAAGTGAGACTGTATAAAAGTTATCTTATAAATTTGTTCTATATTTTGCTTTAACTAATTCTCAAATTACTCTCCTTTTAGAAATTCTACAGCCTCATGCCTGGCCACTGTGTTGCCCAGGTAGCCAAGTAATCAAGTAATCCCTCAAGCTTATTTGCCTTGAGAAGAAATTTATAATTCTATAATTTTCTACCTTATTGTAATACTTGTACATATTTATGCTTTTAATATCTACTAAATAAAACTATTGTCAAATTGAAATGTTCAGTTTTCTAATTTACTTAGTTTAGCAGTATTTAGTTGCATAGGACTGAGATAATACATTATACAATACATGCAACCAATAGAAGAAGAATGACAGAGCTCAATCACTCAGTTTACTGCTCACAAATCAGTTTCTCCCTAAGAATATATCCACTAAGTTTTTAATAGACAAATTCAACACTAAAGTGACACTAGGGACCATCTTCAACCTTCACGACGTGACGAAAAGGTTATTCTTTATTTAATGGTTTGTGGGAGTGAGTATTAACCTAAAATTGTACAGCATAAAATGCAAAACCACCCTGAAAAAAATTGGAGAACTGATCAACTCAACCACCTGAGCTCTGTACGAGACCAAAGAGGCCAATCTCCATCACGCCTACTCCGACGTGTTTGGGTCAAGGAACTGTTTGAGGAACACTAAATGAGTATCTCCTCTACCCCAGACACTTTTCGAAATTATATTGTTCACTGATCTCGAAGTTCCTTTGTACTGAACCGGCATTCCCTATGCCCAATATTATTTGGGGGTCTCTATACGAGACTGGGGGAAAATATTATATATATATTCTGGGCCTGGACACTTCTGATACCTGTAGGGACTTTGGGCAAAGCTAGGTCAGGGTCTTGAAAATTAAAAGGATGCTCGCTATATTTCTCCCTCAGTTTTTGTTTTTTCACCAGCGAGTTGGTGCGGTGGGAAGCCAGGGAAAGGTGACTGAGAGTGCCCACCCACCCACCCACCCACCGGGGCAAACTTAGTTTTTTTAATGTTTTATCGTCTAGTTATTTAAGATTTCTTGTTTTATCATTAGCAAAAAATTATATCGCTAATGTTTGTGTTTGGATAGTGATCAAATGTATATCGGCGAATACTTCCTTAGTCGCGGAATTTTGAGGGTCCACGTAAACGTTTGATAAAAGGTGAGCGCACGTGAGTGGGTGATGTGACAAGTTGAGTAAATAATTGGCATTGATCCATGCCAACAAAATGAAGCCTTTACCAGAATCCCAAGATCAACCTAGAAGCTAATCGCCAGGACGTAATTCCTGCTGCCCGTAGGGATACCAGGCCCACCAAAGTGGAATTTCACGTGCTTCCAATTTCAAACCACAAATGAGCTTGCAGTGAGATGAAAGTATTTTGATTAAGGGACTAATTAATTATCTCTGGAACCATCAGATTTAAGATGCAGAGGGAGGATATTTTGATTACTTAATAGTATACCATGTCCCAGTGGTCTTATGTAGACAAAGTAGCACAACACTAGGCCCTTGTTGTAATTCACGATTAGAGTATGCCGGAGTTTGGAGTACTACAGAAATTTTACCTGCACACTAATCCACGAATGTACGGGATAGTTTACCTGATAATAGTGGCCCCGAAACACCTGGGTCTACAATTTTCAATTCCACTCTCCAAGTGGTTCTGATGAGAGGGGATCTCGCACCGCAAGTGAAGCTAACCAAGGACAAATAAATTAGGTGGGAGAACAGTGACGTAGAATTTTAGGTGTCAACAAAAACATTATTTTTAGAGGTGGAAAATCTTAGGATAAGGAGAATGCCTTTAAGATATTACAACATACTATTGGATCCCTATTCTCATGTGTGTACTCATATTTTGTTTAAGTCCAACGAACTATCACCTTGCTTAAAATGATTGTTTGTCCATGTTCAACCCAAAGACGTACCATATTAAACGGTAAATAGTAGTTTCATTAATAACGAGAAGGAAATACAAGTATAGAAAATTACAAATTTTATCAAGCAGCCTTGCATGTTAATAGAATAATAGGAGTCATAATTTGTGCTATAGCTTCGGAACATTATTTGTGTTGGGGATAGTTAGGAAAATAAGATACTTTAGAGGGAGTTAACCCCCCAGCCAGGGAGGGGCTCTCTCCCAACCAATGTTTGAAAATAGGATAGGCCTACCCCTTGAAGCCATTTGAAGCGGTCATCATTGGGATATTTTTTTAAATTAGGCTTTTCTCCTTAATTTATTGCTATAAGTTGTATGTCTCTCCTATGTGGAAAAATGCCAGATCTGGTCCAGAACTGGAATTTGCCAGATCTGGGAATACCATATTTGCCCCAGATCTGGGTAAATCTGGCCTAGTTCTGGCCAGATATGATTTTTCTACCTGAGCTGAGTGGCCCTTCCCTAATTTTTTTTCTTTGATTAACCTTTTCGAAAGCTATTTAGAGGAGTACTTCCCCAGATATTTTTTGGAGTTTGGATGCCCCTAAAAACTATTTTGTGTATTCCTCCTTCAGCAAATGTTTAAAAATTGTATATATTTAGACGCTATAATATGTAATTTGATGCAAGGCCATCTTTCAGCTTTAGGTTCAAGAATATCTAAAGGAAGTGAAATAAATCTACGAGGGGAGTGGGAGAAGGTAATTCCCCAATGAGTGTTAGTGTCAAAAAAATCATTAAATAGCCCAGTGTAGGTGGTAGATATTTGTAATGTCCTCAATTGTGAACTTCTATTTTGTTTAGAATTCAAAGATAAGGTATGTCTTTTTTCCGTTAATCTGTTTCTATTTAAAATACTGTTAGCATGTTTCTTTATATTTTATCCTAGGATGAGAGTGCAGTTTTGAAATTTATAATTACCATTTTATAATATTCTAAATTCGGGTTTTGTAATAATAATAATAATAATAATAATAATAATAATAATAATAATAATGATAATAATGTTTAGTTACTAGTTATTTATTTTAACATATTTAAGCCCTTCAGCAATTTAAAAGTAAATCAATTTTTATTTTACTCAATTTGCTCACTGGTTGAATTGGACAGTTAACAAAGGGAAAAATACAGCGTCTATCGCGGTCTCTTTTTAACACCTCTGCATCGCTGATGTAGCAGATTAGCTCCGTTCCAACAAGTTCCATGATGTTCTAATGCAACTTGGGATGCCATTGTCTAACCAACCAGAAGGCAGAGAGATAAGCGTCAACTCTTGTGATAAATTCAGAATATCGCATAATATGAAAGTAGTCTCTGTCGTCAGCAAAGACTAGGGAAGGGTTGTTACAATAAATACCATTTGTATAGGAATGTCCTGACACAGACGCGATGGAACTCAACAAGTGAATAGACGTGTATCACAGGTATATAAATTTAAAATGTTGTAGAACGCGATAATTGTACTTAACAAGTGTACAGACGCATCACAAAATCAGAAGTATATTATGTTGGTATGAATTGAAATTAAATTTGACTGTAAAAACGCAATAGGAAGTACAGGTAGGGAACCGTGTTTACTATAACAAAAGGAACCAGCATCGTGCGACGCCCTTGGATGTTACATATGTCATCCCAAGAGAATAACTCGCACCGGTTGACTTCAAGGAAACACCAGGGGGGTGTTACATATGACTCCCACCGCGGGATAGAGGTTGTTACGTATGACAGCCCAAGCGTTACGCACATGGTAAGTTACAAATGATTCCCAACGTGGGGCATTATAATCAATAAAAGATCATCGTGGGTAGCCCGGTCACTACATATTGAAATATATAGAATATAAACTACAGTAAAGTAAAACCATAGAAAAATTAAGGGGCCCATCCTAAATCTTATCTCAAGGCATTACATATTTAAAAAATAATTCTTCTAAGTTTTCCTTGGTAATAGGCGTTTGATCGTCTCCTCAAAGGGGTTACTTGCTTCACTATTTATTTTTGGTATGGCTGAGATACTAATGAAATTGCAGGGGGGGGGGGGGTACCCTTAAAAAAATCGTTCCTGGCTCTTATAAAGATCTAATTTTGTTTNTTACCTTTAATAAGTAGTTCTAACTAATAGGAACTAGGGGTTAAAAGTAACTTTATTAGTAAGTAAAATTATAATATTAGAATAAACTAGAACTTTATTATCAAGAATCAGTAATGTCTAGGAAACAAAAGTAAAATATGAGTATAGTTAGCAATAATGAACAGTAGAAATTAAAAGTGAATAGTGATCATTTATAGAAAATAACAGTAAAAATAATTGTATAAGGGTTGTCCATAAGTAGACTAATGAGTAGGATTGGACATTACCTAAATACTTAAGTATCTAACAAGAGTACACATATTTATTAACTGTAATCATTAATATTAGGTAGGAATAAAGAGTAATTATCACCAGTTAAATATCAGAACTAGGTAACCTACTGCCTGAGGCAGGCACAATTTTGTAAATACCATCCCCCTAACTCGTGCAATAAGTTTTAAGCACTCCTCCCATCTCTTTCTTGGCCTCTTTACTTTTTTTGTGCTCATTAGGCTATGCCATCTCACTCTTGCCTGGACATCCTAATCCTATTTTCAGTCGCGGCTCGTGGATTTCAACATTGGGAAAGCTGCTTTGTGATGGGGGTGTGGGGGGAAGAGCTACCAGAGGGTCTGAGGGTGTGAAATTTTTAAAATATAAGCCCTAAAAGTATCTTTTTATGGTCATCCTGAGCGTCTAAAAATAAAATATAAAGTGAGAAATCTCCCTCTCCCACCCTTCATAAAATTATACTTATTCTTAACTTTGTAACACTACGGATTAATTCCCTGATATAATATTGATGTGATGATATTTAGGTTGTCTATAGCTCCGTGGTCAAGAGCCTATCATCACTGTACAGAATATATACCGTTTAACCAGCTGTTAATTGCTCCGTGGTCGAGCACTAATTAAATAGGTATAATTAATAAATGTAAGAAAGGTAACTTTTAATGGCTGTTGATTCACACACGGTTTATTCAAATGACATCTGTTAATTACTTATACATACTCCAATTAAATGCTTTATATCAATGCACACTTGTGATATTAACGTAAATTATTGTATTCTGTGTTAGACTGTGACTGCGAGAGCCAAAGCTAATGCCAGTGAGTCCCTGACTACATTGCTTGTGTGAGCGTGGATGCTAGAGCGACTTGTGTGTGTGCGGATTGTGCGTGTGGCTGCTTGGCTGCCTGTGTGTGGATGCCTTAAACATACGCACAACTGCTTATATATGACATACCCCTTGCCTCTTGCTCCCTTCGTCAACAGTGTAAAAACTAATTAATAGAAAGAGTCCTGGTGACATGTTTTGTGAAGGCTAGCTTCTTATTGATATAGGGAATTGGCTTCTTTGCCAAATACTGCGTAGTTATTCTTTTAACAGGAAAAATTGTATAAAAAATATATTTTAATGGTGTAATACTTTTCACATTATTTATGAAAAGCGCGTGTTTCTTCATGGATGAATCATAAAAGGATACTCTACATATGCTACTTTAAAGAAAAATTACCTTCATCTATGACTTTTTACATATTTTAGAGTGATCTAAATCAATATCATTGCAACTTGCAGCTGTAAATATCACTACTACTATACTGCTATAGTAATTGCGATTTGCCAACACAATTATTAGAGCCCGACAAAAAATGCACGCCATGTAACCCTCGGCTAGACACAGAAACTGACTGTCTGGGCTGCATTACAGAACAGCCCGTACAAGCGCCAAATCGAACGATCCTCTCCTTATCACACCCCGGAGCTCTCCTTCAAATGACCAACATGAGCGTATGCGCCAAATAGCCATCTAGACTGCTAAAGGCCACACCCTGTCACGGAGAAATATTGCGTTTCTACTTTCTACCCTAATGCTAGGCAGGCGTGCAGAATAAGGCTGTAGTGTGTAGCAATCATAGGTAATTAAGGGGGACGTTTATTTTAATGTTTAAGCAGTAGCAGCTAATGCCATTATGTTGGTTATGATGATGATTATACTGTTATTCACAAATAGTTCAGATAGTGCGGCCCTGCAGTCCCATACGACAAGCCACCACTGCCTATTTGTCCTGGTGACATATCATGTTTCTCAAAAACTATTACCATGGCCTCCACCCTCCTGGTTTCTCTTACTAGCAGTAACCTACCAAAATGAGCAGGAATGAAGAATAAATCTAGTGGTACTTAACAGAAATGAGTTTTAATATTGATATTAAGCAACAGTATTATGACGAATTAAGATACGTTTAAAAGTAACTAGCAGCAATGATTGGTAATGAATAATATTTGTTATTTTAAGTGACTATTAGAACTAAATAGTACACACAGTTCAAAATGAACAACCCTTTCAAATTAACTAGTCGAACCAAGTGAATTTAGAGGTGTTGATATAGTAAGAAATCAGCCAATCTTAAATCACAGAAATAAGGTGACAAAAATAGAGCCGAGATTCTATAATCTTACAAGAGTTATTATCGTAGGCTTGTGTGGGTTAAAAGGGAGTTCATTGTTAACATTTATCTTGCTCAGCAAACAACCACAGCTCCAAGAAATATATATATATATATTCAAACTTCAATCTGGCTTTGGGAACATT
The DNA here is from genome assembly GCA_902151425.1 of Timema shepardi. Taxonomy (NCBI): domain Eukaryota; kingdom Metazoa; phylum Arthropoda; class Insecta; order Phasmatodea; family Timematidae; genus Timema; species Timema shepardi. The sequence continues at coordinate 29,434 of CABFVX010000559.1, forward strand.
TAATGCATTCGATTAGACTTTGCTTAAAATTTTAAAAGTTATCTTTCTACACCCCTGCAAGATGGAAAACACAAATGACTCAACTAAATAAACGAAATGCTGATTTCAGTGAGCTGAATCATTTTCACTACTTACAGACGAAAACAATTATTATGCTCATCTTTAATAAGTAAGAATGAACAGTAAATCTAAGAGAATTTATGGAATAAGAACCATTATTAATTTCAATCTCGTAGTTATTAGTAGGCCTACTGTAATGGCCTAGGTTGATATTTAAACTTTCAATATTTTTTTTATAGAAAAAACAGAAATAAAATTAATAGAGGAGAAATAATACAGGTAAAGAAAAAAAATCTAGTTGAAACACACAACTATTTATTTAATCTCCTTTTCGTTGCTAATTTAAGGTAACAATGAACTACATCAATTCAAATGATACCTAAAAGAACAATAGTAATAACTTTGTTTTAAAGAAACATAACTAAATATAAATTTTTACTTTTTTTTACTTTCATTATTGTTTATAAGTAGATTAGGGATATTGGTTGATAATCATTTAAAACTAATACTTCAGTATAAAAGTTTTAATAATATATAGCATTAAAAGTAAATCAACTATAGAAACAAAAATACTAGCGTAGTATATGTATATACAAGTCTTGGTGTGCGCCAGAAAGCATGGTAGCAACTGAGAAACAACTGTTGAAGTGTGCAGCCGCCATGACACAGACAAACGAGTGTAGCGTCAGTCTTGTGATGTAATAATGATAATAATAATATTTAGCACCGCGTCTTACTACCCGTTTGGGTTATACGCTCTTGTGATGTAACGGCCGTGAACTGACCCTATGCTATTCGCGGTTATAGTGTGAGCTCAGAGCACTCGCATACTTAACAAATGGCGACGAGATAGTGTAAACGGACGCCTATAATATTCAGTGCGTGTATAATTTAACAATTAATTGGTTGAAACATTATTAATTATTGGCCATTATGTCTGAACAACAGGAATTCTTGACACAAATACAGATTTTTTTTTTTTGAAGAACATCATTGATGACACGCAGAAAAGAGCCAATTTTTTTGTGTAGTTGTGGGTTAGGTACGTTGAAAATTCTCAGTGATGAATTTGGGGCATGCGATTTGAGTGAGATTCCATTTGTAGAAATGATTGATCGACTGACTACGCAGTTCACGCCACGACCAAATGAGACATTTCAGTACCACCTGTTCACCCACCGACACCAGCAGATAGGGGAGAGTATATATGTGTTTGCCACAGATCATCGCTAAATCGCTGATGGTTGTGGTTTTGGTGGTGAGGTGGTAACGGAAAATATGTTCCGTAATCAATTTGTTTGTGGATTGGCTGACACTCAGCTACAGCAACAATTTTTTATCAAGCCCGACCTGACATTTAAAATACCAATAGAAGCTTCCAATGCTGCTGAAGTTGCCAAAAAATATGTAGAGGATGTACGGGATGAAGAAACAAAACACGGATCTGGATATGGGATTGGTAGCCAGCCCCAATATAAATCTATTCTCCAGTGGACGCACCGACAGGACACAAACCACGGGTCACAGCCGCAAGTAGGAAATCCATCCTCAAGCAGAGAAGGGTCCAGCCAGGAAATCGAGGGATAAGAACACGACACTTCTTTCGGGGACAGTGTTAGAGATGTGTGGGACAACATCAAATACGCCACTGTACGGTGAATAAAAAAAACTTTACTGTACAGCTTGTGATCGAAGAGGGCATGTGGGAGCTGTTTGTCTTTCGGAGACGAGGCAAGGTAGAAATACAGCAAGAGAACATCAAGTAATGGATATAACAGAGCATCATAAACAGGATTCCGAGTAGCTACTAGCAGAAGGGCTAGAACTATATTATATTAAATACTTTTCATAACACAGTGTGCCTGACAACAAGAGGGAACCTACAATGAAAACAATAAAATGTCCTTGCGCATAGATGGTATATTTCACACCATGGAGGTAGACATAAGGACAGCTCTGACGCTAATATTGGCGAAAACTTATAGAACATTGTGGCCCCACTAACCCAAGTTAGAGTCCTTGGACTTGGATTTGCGAGTCTGGGCAACTGACACACCACTTCGACTTCTAGGCTCAAAATCAGTAGAGGCTCAATTTTTAAAAAGACGAGCGACCCTAACCCTGGAAGTAGTCACAGGCCATGGGCCCAGTCTACTTGGAAGACCGTGGTTTGAGCCCCTTGGGCTCACAGTTCACGGGCTAAATGTTGTAGGACACACCTTAGCGAACACGGAGAAAAACCATACCAACATTAATAGCCAGCAATAATTACCTGTACATGAATACAGGACAAACAATAAGGTTACAGTGCAAAATACCCTGCTAACTCCGAGTGGAAAAGGGTCGTTATTGGAATTTTAACCGATTTTGTTCAACTCCCGACCCTCATACGCCAAAATTATTATTTTTTATACAACATGTGAAAAACCCCACCTATTTCTTGAAGAAGTCCATTATGGAGGCCTGCCTCTTCTACTTCGCGTCAGTTTTCTCAACGAATCCTTTCACATTATATAACTGGGACCACAGCTAGCGCCCTGCCGCTTAAGTGCTCTTGAGTAGACGTCCCCGGCTTTCAGAACATCTTTCATCGTGGGGATGTCTTCAGGCTCTTCTTCCATTTCTTCTTCCCCCACTTCATCGCTGGACTCATGTTGCTCCATGATTATATCGGCGTCATCGAGGATGCCCTAAACTGTGATGTCATCGTCTGCTGCTATGTACTCCTCATACGTGCAGTATGGGGCTAATCTCTGCAACGTTTCCTCGTCGCACGGACGAGTGAAAATCAGGTGGTCAGAGGAAGGTGTTGTTGTTGAGCAAGGCTGCGGTTCTGTAGAGGGGCCAACCTGCGGTTCCATGAAGGGGCCTTGCTGGGAACTGGCGTCCACTGGCCATGGGTCGTCTAGGTCTTCGGCACTGTAAGCGGCGGGAAACACACGGACGGCAGCCTCTTCGTTGACTGGTAGAACAAAGTGAGCGTGTCGGAAGCAGTTGGTGATTACCGCCGGTGTCACGGCCCTCCAGCTGGCGAGGATTCCTTCCATGGTCCTGAATACGTCCCACTTTTTGAACTCCTTGCCCACGTCTAGATTCCACACCATACTCCGCACAAACATCTCGTGGAACTGCACCTTCAGTTGCTGAATTATTCCCTGGTACAGGGGCTGAAGCACGCTGGTGGTGTTCTTTGGTAGAAACACCAGCTCGATGTTTCCGAGTTTGTCGAGAGCAGGATGTGCGGGACAATTGTCGATGAAGAGCACGACTTTTCTATTTGCGGCGTCCATCTTCGAATCAAAGCCTTGAAGCCACCTCGTGAACACCCCCGAGGTCATCCATGCCTTTTTATTAAAATCATAGTTACACGGCAGGATGTTGCCCTTGAAATCCCCGTGTTTCTTCAACTTCCTGATTAAGATGGGCTTCATCTTATCGCTGCCGTCCATGTTGCAGCACAGAAGGACCGTGAGGCGCTCCTTGTTCCTCTTTGCACCCTTGCACATATCCCCTTTCACAGCAATAGTGTGATCTGGCATGAGGTTGTAGAACATCCCCAAATCATCAGTTGTATACATATTGAGGCTGATAGAACCTAAGGATGTTTCGGAGCAAGGGCATCCACTCCCTTACCGGAGTTGGGTCTACCTATGTGCTTTCACCGACGACCTTGTGGCTGGATATTTTGTGAAACACTTTGAATTGCTCTTGCCACCCACCCACTTGAACACTTAAAAGTTTTCTATACCTTACCTCAGGGCAAATTCATCGGCCTTCCTCTGCATCATCGGTCCGTTTATAGGCACGTTTGAACTCTATGCTGGCTGAACCACTCCAGCATAGCCTGCTTCAGATTCACGCGCGTGAATTTTTGGCCTTTACAGTGGGGCCTTCCTTCTGCACTGCATTCACAATTTCTTCTCTTCTTTTGAGAATCGTGAAAAGTGTCAACTTCGGGATACCATGCCGCCGCTCAATCTCCGTCTTTGTAATCTTCTTCTCACCCACTTCCTGGATGATCTAGTACTTGTTCACGAGTGTCACGAAGGTCCTCTTTCCACTCATGTCGTCTAAATTATAAGTTCATATCAAATAAAAAAATATTGGGGGTCATAAAAAACCGTTCACAAAATCAAACCAAAAGTACCCAAATTGAATTAACAATGGCAAAAACAATAGCGTGGGCCTTCAAAAATCGTTCACAAAATCAAACCAAAAACGTAACCAAATCAAGAATCGAAATAACAATGGCAAAAACAAGCTTGGCGCGTGATTTAGCGGCAATCGCACGCAGGGAAACATTGTCCTCCTTGTGGGAGGGGGTGGACAGAGTCAAGTGCTATTGGCTGGCACTTATGGGTGGTGTTTATTTTTATACCTGACCCACCCCAGTTACTAGCAATAGAGTGCTCACAAGGATTATCACAATGCAGCGACCTAAATAAGGGCAACAAACACATTTTACGGCCGATTTCCTTAAAACGTTCGACCCTTTTTTTTCAAACTTTTTATGGTTTCCCAAAAAAAGGGTCGTTACTTCGAGAGGGATGCTATTCCCGGAGTCTTTACTTCGAGAGTTGACCCTTTCATGATTGTAGAGTTTTAATCATCTTGTTATTTGTTGATAGATTATTTAACATTGTTGCTACAGTTTAAAGTTTTTCGTCTGTTAGTTTGAGATAGGGCCGCAAGATTCCTCTGTAGTCATTGCTTTGATAAATGTACCCGATTTACTTTGCATGTAGTTAGGCTTGAGACTGTCTGAAGACGCTAAATACTATTTGATATTTTATTTATTCTTTGATTTTTCGGCCACCTTCAGATGTAAAGAGGGGCCAGTAACGATTTTATATTCTATCATTGAACTTTAAAAATGTTTAGATAGTTAAACTCACAGCCACTCTGCGTTAAGTTTTTTTTATAGCATATATGGATCACAAGTTAAATTAAGGTTTGACATTTTTGGTGAAAAATTACAAATTATATCCTGTTCAGAGGCAGATAATTTGATGAAGGCATATAATTTATTATTTCAACAAATTGGGAGCTCCCAATAAGAGCACTTAGATTGGTGTTATATATTTTTAAGAGTGTCTCCTCAATTAGTTATTCATGTCAAATATGTATGATTAAGGCCCAATCTTACAATGTCACGTTAAAGTCCTCGTAACTTAACCGTTTGTAAAGTCTAACCATTGGTTAAACTTAGCGTTGCCTTTTACAATACTATTTTTATGTGCGCGTCAAATTACGGATAGGTGCCTTCCATTAGTTCTTAGCGTTAACTCTCTCGGAGCGCTAGATTTGTGTCAAAGCTTTTGATTGGCCTAACTTGACCATAGAGAATATAACCAAGTCATTACAACGTCTATGGGAACTGTTATGAAAAAATCAATAAAAACGAGTTCAATTCATCAGATTTGTTGAGGTTATCTGCAATATTTTATCGTATTTATTTTCCTGCTAAAATGTCTGTTGAGAATCATAAACGCGAACGAAGTGTAAATTTTAGCAAAGAAGAGGAAATGTTGCTGATGGAATTAATAGGTAAATACAAACAAAGGATTTCGAAGCCTTGGGTTCCTTAGAAGGTGTAACTCATCTTCAAAGTCGTCATAATCATACAATAAATCAGCCATTTCAAAATATAAATAAAAGTAACCTCACTTTAATAATAACAACAATCACCATGAAAACAATATGGCGGAGTGTTTAACGTTGTTAATGTGGACGGTATGTTTGCTAACCGGAAGGTAGACCTCGCGTTAACTTTACGAGCACATTTACGTGAACATTAGCACTAACCAAACATTGTAAAATACAAAAGTAGTGGTCGTTATCGCTTAATCTCATGTTAAGCCCTAACGAATAGAATAACGTGACATTGTAAAATTGGGCCTTACCCAGTTTATTAAATTATGACTGATTTAAGAAAGATAGCTAGTTTGTAAGGTCGATTTAGTGTATTATGCGTATTAAGCGGCCATTTATGGGCGAGAGTAGACTTTTTGTGAATATTATATGTAAATTGTCTGATGTAACTGATGCGAAGCAGTCCAGGAAATTTGCAGCATTCAAGCTTACTCGTACACACTATTTCTCATGTTTTAAGAGTTTGCTTTGGCTATAATCATTTATATGGTTCTCAAACCATTGTATCCCTATTAAATCAGGTCCTTTGGAATGTTCATTTTGCATACATTTTGAGCTTCGTGTGAACATTGATGTCACCTAATACATTTGAGTTGTCTCAAGTTGTAAATGTAATGTTATTTAAATAAAATACTCTCTTGTTACCTCCTTGACAATTATTTCTGAGTAAGGGTGGTGTGTTACACAATGAGAAGGCTTTACCATTAGTATTCTTGCCTTGTCATATACTCTCAGTGTACTTCTTTTGTGGCTCAGTAAAAAATAGCTGAAGATCTCTTTGAAATGTTTTGTAAACCTAATTTCACTTTGAACAAAAGGGGTGTCCTGGAATGATTTTGGATTTAGTACGTTCACTTCTTCACCCAATACAAGCAGTTCTTCAGATCAATACCCCACTTGTAATTTTTCATTAGATTACTTGTAACTTGAACTTTATTATATCCACATCAACATTTAACATTATAAACGTAATTTAATACACATTTAAATTTATGAGCTATGTTCTACACAGGAAGTAAAAGTAAATGATTTAATTTTTCACACAAACCAACAAGTTTTTTTTATTCACATGCGATTTTGAGTGTGCTGTGACTACAAGTTATGGCCAAAGCGGTGTGACAGGGTCAACAGCAATGGGGAGCATATTATCACAAGAAACATGCAGTTCTGATTCTGAAATTAGGCTGTGTATTAATCATATGCAAATTCCCCATGAAAATGACATTGGGCAGTATGCATATTTATCATTATCTGAAGATAACGAATTTGAACTAGTAAAAAATTCCTGCGCTCCTTGTAAGAATTCTGACTTTAAAAATGACAATGTGTATGGTTCATGAACATTAAAATTTGACTGGTTACAAAGATATCCAAGGCTGGTGCATCCCAAGACTAAGAAAGGTGCATTTTCTCGGCAATGTCTGATTTTTAGGCTTATTGTAAAACCATGGAAGTAGCCTTGGAAGGTTCATAACAAAACCTCTCAGGCGAAATCAAGAGTTCCATTGTGCTGTTAGGTAATTTTAAATCAGAATGACATACAATCAACCATGTGTGCACAGATCTTTGATCATGTCAAGGAGAACAGAACTGACAGTGTAGAACAACAGCTAAATACTGCCTATAAGAATCGAATTGTTGAAAAGCGCTACAAATTGAAACCAATTCTATCCACTATTTTATTTTGTGCATTGCATGATATGCTGTTAAGAGGGCAAGATCACACATTTGCTGTGTTCAATGATTTGTTACATTCTTTTAGAATGGTGTTCATGAATATTGCATGCAGAATTGGTGTCTGAAATTAATAATGTCCCATGTTTTTTATTGTGTGATGAAAATGCTGATCTACAAGGTCTTAAAGATTTATTGATTTGGGTTTGGTACGCAAATAACCGAAATGAAATACTGTAACGTACACTTTGGAACTGCCCCTCGTTGTGACGTCAATTGTGACGTACTAAAGCTGGATGCCCCTTATCGAGACATCATTTGTTACGTTCTGCTGGAATGCCTTCACATTGAGCGCCATTTTAATGTACTAACTTCACTTTGGTTTGAAGAATATATATTACAAATAAATGTCTTCGAAAATAGATACTTTTGTATAAACTTTAATGGTATAATGTATTAGATATCACTGTTGTTTGAAAAAGAATAATGGAAACCATTTAGGTAAAAACACCTTGGCCGTGATTCCAAACACAATCAAGCTAACATTATCAAACTATACGAGATTCATGCTGTTTTGTATTACACATCTCTCTCGTCTACCGAAGAAGAGTAGAATGACGCGTCTACCAAGCTAGCGCCCTCTTGAGTCGAGCCGTGTGAACCCCGTAGTTCACACCCTCGAACCCAGACCACTCCTTGCTTTCTTTCCATCGACCAATGGGGTTAGTTTTTAATTAGCGCGCATTTAAGAAAACAGACGCGTTACTCTGCACCTGCTATTNTTAATTAGCGCGCATTTAAGAAAACAGCCGCGTTACTCTGCACCTGCTATTTATTTTACTGCGCAGATACAACCCGGAAGTAAAAACCTGGTTTGACACGTGCAGTTAAAAAAAAAAAAAGAAACATGGCCGTAGTCTAGAAAAGATGAGTTTACTTTATATTAACTGAAAAGAAGAAATATTAATATATTTACTTTAAAAAATATATACACTTTAAAATATTATCTCGAATATTAAAAAGACAGGAAAAATCGATATCATTACAATATATGAAGATTTTCTTGGATTATTTCATTTGGAACATTTCCATATTGAATACACAGCTCAAACAATTATGAATGCTTTTAAGAATTTTGGATAAAATATGGACAAATGTGTAGGACAAGGATACGATGGCTGCTTAACAATGGCTGGACATATTGGGAGAGTAAAAAGGACAAAAACTCAGATTTGTTTGCAGTTATTGGTATGGCCAATGCATTTCCCTTATATAATCTTGAAATAAAAAATTATGTACACTAAATACAATTTTATAATGGTTAATTTTTAAATTGTAAATTTCCAAATAAAAACTAGATATTTTGTTCAACAAGAGCTTAGTAAGAATTTTGATATAATTAAATAACTAGGCCTAATACAATTATAATAATAAAAAAATAAAATAAAACAAAACATTCATGGCGTGAATTTTAGTTAAATACTTACACAGTAAAACATCAGAATATTCAAACTAACCTGAATAAATACAAGTGAGCCACATTCTTGTCCATAAGAAAAACTAACATTTCTCGATTGAGCCAGTGTGCCTGGTTACTTCTTACATTTTAGTAACTAAAGCTCTCACAAAAAGCATTATTGCACTCCAAGAATATTAGCTTATATGACCCTTATTATTTTATCATTATTTTTCAGTAAAAATATGTCTTCCTGACCTTGATATTTTGTCTGTATCCGAAGAGTCCAAGGATCTGTGAGATGCATTCTTGATGAATTCAAACTTGCCACGCACTTCCCAAACGAAGACTGCATCAAAATATTTGAATGCCAAAGACCTTTCTACATTTCTAGGTCAGCAGTGCTGTTCTCTAGCAATGATCTTAGAAATTATGTAAATGCCATCCATTAGCCCTAAAGAAAACTATTCACGCTGGTTTAATAGACATTCTATGAGTTAATACTCTGTTTGTAGTATTTTAAAATAGAACGTGCAATTATTTGTCATACTTACAGATTTTTGGTGACTTCTTTTCGCATGACATATGTTGTTATTCATAGTAAAAAAAATAAGTTTTGTCTAAATGCCTTGAAAAATTTTCTCGAATGATTACAATCACAAACATTGGCTTCATTTAAGCAGTTCAAACTTTATAAACGTTCACAAAATTTGCCCCCTTGCCTCATTTTACTGCTTTGGCAACAAAGACTTCTATTGTTTTGTGTTCCTTTTGTGCTGTAGCATTTGGGTTTTTTCCTCGTAGTCAGAGAAATTAACACACCATTGATGTGCGTTTTACTTGAAATGATCAAAGAGGTGAATTTTAAATTCAATACTTTTGAGTAGGTTGAAACATCCAACTAAAATCGTCAACACAATATTTGGACTTCTTGCCCCAAATTTCTCCAGGACAGCATGTTTGGACACTGCAGATACACTCAATCTCCCAATCACTGAAAATGTGTTGGCCTACACAATTATTTCTAATTCTGCACCCCAGGTTAGATTAAGATTGGGTGGAGTCAGGCCACTCACCCTTAGACAATTAGAGACCTTAGTGGAATCGGTGGAGGATGAACTTCTCTCTGATCTTCGTTTCAGTCAACAGTTCTCATCGGACAAACTTACTGAACCACCCCAACCTTATCTACAGTTCAACTATAACCTTTCAATCACAACTAAACCTGAACTAAATTCTGACACTATGCCTAACCTTGTTGTGCCTCCAAATGAGCCTCACTATGTGTATACTTAACCCATAGTTTCTCTGCCACAATCTCAAAACAGAACAAATACTTTTCCTGGAAATGAAGCTCAGTATGTACCAAGGTACAGTAAAAATATCACACATTGCTAGAAGTGTGGCGGAGTAGGGCACTTAAGTCAAGTTTGTCCTTCACGCCCAAATCGTAAAGGCAATTTTCAAAGTCAAAATAAGCCACCTGTTCCTAGGTTTAACAACAAACAGTGCTGGAAGTGTGGGGAATATGGTCACACAAAATTTTCCTGTACAAAAAACTAATTTTGGAAAAGTTACAGAATCGGGATCTTGTCCGTGATAAAAAAAAAACGATTCAAGAAGCAAATTTTCAAAAAGTTAAAACCAATAGCATTCCTACTTCCGTTACTATTATTCCCGTCAGATTGGGAAATAATTATTATCCTGCTCTTGTTGACACTGGTGCCAATTGTTATATTATTTCCACATTTTGTATGGAGGAACTGGCTAAGTCCAAGTGTTTTGTCGAAAGACAAGAGTGTAATGTTCCTATTGCTAATTTTGGTTCCAGTCCTGTGATGGTTAAAGAGTCAGTCATTGTGAGTGTAAATATTCAGGGCTTTTCGTGGAAATTTAAATTTTATGTTGCTCCCCTGTCTCAATATGCAATTTTATTAGGTTCTGACTTTGTGAATTTCTCTTGCATGGTTATTTCTCTA
>CABFVX010000559.1:40446-52450 GCA_902151425.1 Timema shepardi
TCACCATGTTTTCTTGTACCTAAAAAGGATAAAGGTTTTCGGTTAGTGGTGGATTATAGGAAAGTAAATCAACATATTGTTTTTGATTCATATCCTTTACCTAATATTGATAATGTGTTTCAACATCTTTGTGGAGCCAAGTTCATGTCTATCATCGATCTTAATTCGGCATACTATCAATGTCCTCTTACTCAACGTTCTATTAAGTACACTGCATTTGCAACACCTTGGGCTACTTACTGTTTTAAGCGTATGCCATTCGGCTTAACGGTAGGGTCGTCCTGTCTCAGTAGGCTTATGGACATTATTTTTGGGGACATTAAGTTCAAATATGTTTTCACCTATCTAGATGATCTATTAATTTATTCTGAATCCTGGGAAGAACATCAGATTCTAGAGAAATCTTTACTCGCTTGAAATCTGTTGGCCTCACTGTCAATCCTGACAAGACAACCTTGGGTCAAACTTCGATCAATTTCCTGGGACATGTGATCTCTAATGGCACTATTTCTATTGCCTCTGAAAGGACTCAGATCATCACAGACTTTCCTCAACCCAAAAATGTAAAATAACTGTCTCGATTCCAAGGAATGATTGGTTTTTATTCTAAGTTTATCCCAAATTTTTCACATATATCAGCTCCACTCAAGCATCTTAAAAAGAAAAATGTACCTTTTGTCTGGCAAGAACCTCAGCAACAAGCTTTCAACAGCCTTAAAAAGCCTTATCTACTCCTCCTGTACTTTATATGCCAAATTTTGATCTTCCTTTCGTACTGGCAGCGGACAGTAGTGATGTAGCTTTAGGAGCTGTCCTTCAACATAGAATCAATGGAGATCTTGTACCAGTTGCATTTGCTGGGAGAACATTGTCTGTTTTGGAAAGAAAATATTCCATCTAAGAGCGTGAAGCATTAGTGGTAGTGTTTGGTATGGAAAAGTTTAGGTCTTATTTAGAACATAGACGTTTTGAACTTATTACAGATAACCAAGCCTTATCATGGCTTCTAAAACATCCTAAACAACTAGGCCGAATTGGTCACTGGGTATTGAGAATATCTTCATTTGCTTTTGACGTAACTCATGTAATAGGATCTGAGAATGCTGTAGCTGATTGTTTGTCATGACTCTTCCAAGAACCAAATTCTGAAATTCCATCTGTAAATATTTTAGAATCTGTACCGCAATCTTTCATTTCTATTCAAGAACATAAAAAATCAGACACACATGTAAACTATCTTGTTAATCGCATCAAAGGAGGAGAAATTATTCCGGGCTACACAATTTCCTACTTTTCAAACCACATAAATGTAACAAATTCAAAGTTGTCCCAGAAGTATTAATTCCTATGATCATCAAATATTTTCATTCCCTACCAATAAGTGGGCACCTTGGTATTCTCAAAACCACAAACAGAATTAAGAATGATTTCTATTGGAATGAACTCCCTGGAGATGTAAGAAAGCATGTCAGATCTTGTGAAACTTTCCAGCGTGCAAAACCGTACCCCAGCAAAACTGGATTTTTGTCTTCTCACACTCCTACCAGGCCATGGGAGAGAATTTTTATTGATTATGTGGGTCCGTTAACTAGTTCTAAGAATGGAAATACTATGCTACTTGTGTTGGTAGATGGATTTTCAAAATGGGTGGAAGTTTTTCCCATGAGGGAAGCGTCATCTGTGAAAATTCTTAAAAACTCAGTTTTTTCTAGATTAGGATATCCTTGTGAAATTGTAACTAATAATGGGTCTCGATTCAGGTCAGCTGTTTTCAACAATGTGTGTTTTGAAGCTGGTATTAGACATATTTTTCATGCACCCTACTATCTACAAAGTTCTCAAGCAGAGAGATTCAATAGAAACTTGAGGGCAGCACTGACCATTTATGCCGGACATCAACACAATCTATGGGATACGTGTATTCCTGCTCTTGTTTTGGCTTTTAATTCTGCTGTACATGAATCAGTAACTTGTACCCCTGCGAGTTTGTTTTTGGGTAGAGAATTACAACACCCATTAATGCTACAATAGTCTCTTACTGATGAACTCCTTGAGAGTCCCCCTAGCCCTGCCTGCAATGTTAAGTGGGCGACGGCCTTAGAATCTTTACAAAAGGCTCACTCCGCCCTGGCGAAAAGATACGACCAAGGTAGGTCAGAGGTAAAGTACAAGGTTGAGGATAGAGTTCTGTTTAGACTGTACAACAAGAGCTCTAAAATAGACCAGATTTCGGCAAAATTATCTTCAATTTATTCTAAACCTTTGATTATTAGTAAATTTGTTACTCCTGTTTCTGTAAGTTTGTCTGACCCTGAAAACAACAGTTTTGTCAGGATAGCACATGTATCTCCGTTGAGGCCTTTTAATTCCTTGTAAAAATTAGAAAGAGAAAACCTTGTTTTTTTGTAACCAAATTTGAATAGTGTAACTGTCTAAAATAATTTGGAGTCTAAAGGACAACTTGGAGAAAACCTAAAGTAATGCTTACTTTATTAATAGTTGTCTGTTTATTAGCATGTCACCTTGTGTTGAGTGGTATTTAGGGTGTAAGATTTAAAATATGTTCCGGTTTTTATGGGAAGGTTACTAGTAACTGTAAGTCTTGTTAAATGAATATGTCTTAATTTTGGCTTGTTGATTAATAAAAAATAAATAAAAAAATAGGTCACAGGACAATTTCTTAGTGTAAAGAAAGACTTGTGTATTAATATTTAGTAACTTTTCCTGCTTGGATGATTGGGTATGAATGTTATTGTTAGTATTAGATTAGATTTTTAAGTGCAAAATTTCCTTAATAAAAAAACCACAGGAACTTTACCAATTAAATTTAAATTGTTTTATTAGGAGCTGTCATTTTCAAAATTTGTCTTGGACCTTCATTAAAATCTCTTTATAAATTTGTTGTTGTCTCACCTAATTTTTTTTAATTTTTTCAAAATTTGGCGAGGAACCTCGTTCCTTAAATCTGACTATACTAGTGTAATTAGGTGTATGAATGTTTACTGATTTTTTTAAAAATCTTTCCCTGCTTTTTTTATTATAATTTTTAAAAGAGGAATAGGTGGGTGGTTTCTGCTAGTTTTCTTTGTATGTATCAGGAAAGCCGGTTCCTCTGAATCATCCCAGATTGCCACACATCTATACCTGCATATCTCTTCGGCCTACTTCTAGATGTCTTCACTTCGTCTACTCGCCAACGGTTATCTTCGGTCACAATCACCCAAGAGGATCCCTTGGTGTGACAAACCTCAACTTCTACAATACGCTCTGGGAGGGACGCCTCTCAGTGTGAAACAAGTTATGTTCCTGATTTTCATCTCTATGCATGGGCCCATGCAACAATGATCAAATTTTCAGCCGGATGATCAACACTGCAAACAAACTGTGATGTTTTGTTTGGTGTTTCTGAACTTTGAATTTTCATCATGTGTCTGGATTTTTCTAAGATTTACTTCCCTTTAGCCTGTGAGCGCTAATAACAGTTCATGTTTTGTGTTCTGAAGCATTATATTTTAATATTGTGCCTAATAAGAGTTAAGAAAGACCAATAAGTGTGTGCCTTATTTTAAAAAGTACTGTTCGCAGACTGTGCGAGGTTTCACAAACTTGTAGGGAATATTTTTTTTTATCCCTTGATACCGTCAGTGGTGATTAATACAATTTCCTGGTGTGAAAAGAACTTACCCTTGCGGAGTGGTGCCCCAGTTTGAGGGGGGGAGTATGTACTGTTGATTATAAACTGACCTAATTTATATCGACCTTGAAGCTCCTGATAATAGGTGGCGGTCTGGATGGGAATTAGTGGAACTAAAGTTTTTAATAATCTTTTATAAATGATTAATTCAATATTTGCTAAGTAAATTAAACCTCTTTGTACCTTTTTTATGTATGTAATTTTACCTTAATGTTCTTTTGATACCTTGTATTTTAAAAATGTCAAGTCTTCAACTGTAATGCCATTGGTCCTTTTTTATCTTGCGAACTTGTCGCTGATTGGCCTAACCAAAAATCACGATTTCCTTTTCAGGGATATGACACCGTTTTCTCGTTCATTCTCTCTTTGGATTCAATTAACGACATACATAGCATTTGGTTTTCTTCCTTTTTTATATTGCTCGAAGAATCGTTTCAAATTTAAAATGTAGTCTTTTTACTTTTTGTTTATTTCTTGTTTTGGTAGTATGAGGTAAAGTTTCCGTGTAGTTATTTTTTCTGATTATGACCTTTTAGGTTATTATTATTATGTAATTTTTGTATTGTAATGTAACGCAAAATTTGTCAAACATGAGACTTGGTTTTTTTTATGTTATGGTTTTGTATCAATCGGCATCCTATAGACCACACGGTTTAAAATGTAATCAAACAGGGGATTAGGTATAATGGTTGAAGACTATTTTCTTTGTCTTTATTAATATTATTTTGTTTCTCTGGTCTTATACTGGAGACATCTTTTATAAATCCTTTTAACAAATCGGTAAAGTAGTTAATGTAAATCTGTTCTCCTTTGCCTTAAATCAGGGTTGCCACTATTTTCTTATTACCAAATTCCCTGTGTTTTCCAGGTTTTCCAGAGGAAATTTTAATTTTTCCAGACACCTAATAGATATTATAAATATAATTATAGAGGCATTTAGTTTTGTTTTAAAGAAAATTTAAAAGTGAAGAGTGGTAGTTGTCATTTGCACATGTCTAAGAATTATTTGGAAAAAGTATGAGAAATTAATGAAAAAAATTCTAGAAGAAAAAATTAGTTATATTTTTTGTCTACCCTAAATGGAATGAAAAAAAAAGGAAATACCAAAAATACGATTTTGAGTTTAAATGTGGTATCTAATTTTTTTTATAAAAATGTATTACTTTGTTTAGAAAACATGTTAACCAATCTTAATTATTGCTTATGTACTAAGGAGTGAACTTTATTAGCGGGGGTGAGTGGAGGAAGCCGAAAAGGCGCGGCATTTGCCGAACGAAAACGAGTCGTCTCAGTTGCACTCAGCACTTATCTCAAGCTGATGAGGTGCTGGCAAGCATAGTCATAATATGAGATGTGTTCCAATCAGACTGCTCAATTCTCCAGTTACAAATTTTAGTCTATATTATTCCTACTATTTTCAGCTTGCAAGCACTGTATTGCCCAATTTCACTAACAAATTCCAGTAAACTCTAGCTTTTTGGTGAAATTCCCTGTGTTTTCCCGGTTTTTTCCAGACACAAACAAATTCCCTGTCTTTTCCCGGTTTTCCCTGTTTTCCAGGTGCGTGGCAACCCTGCTTAAATTAACCTTATGTAATGTTTAATTTTTGACTAGTAATAAATACTAAAGTTCTTTTTGTAACTGGATTATGATTTAGAGAAACACGTGTTTCGAGTAATAATCTTAAGAACACATTATTTTAGCTATCAAGGAGATTTTAAATGCATAGTGTTCATTTATAAAGTGTACATTATATTTA
The DNA here is from genome assembly GCA_902151425.1 of Timema shepardi. NCBI lineage: Eukaryota > Metazoa > Arthropoda > Insecta > Phasmatodea > Timematidae > Timema > Timema shepardi. The sequence continues at coordinate 45,900 of CABFVX010000559.1, forward strand.
TTCGTTTGCAATCATTTTATGTGTATTTAAAATGCTTTAAACCAAATCATCTAAAGCGAGTCATTTGAGGCAAAATACTACTGAATTCAGAGGATATTTTTTCTACGGAGAGTGAGATACTTTTCTGTAAAATATGTGAAGTGAGATTAGCTGGCATCAGATAAAAGATTTAATGCATATCAGTCACAACATGTGTGTGATATCCATAATATCGATAAAAAGAAAACCTCTTAATTATTACTTGCACACAATGCATTCACAAATCAAGAAAAATCCTTAACATTTTATAAAGATTTGTGTGATGTTCTGGTATCTGTGAACATTCCTCTGTGGAAACTTATCAGTGCTAAACTAATGGATTTCTTGGGACTGTATAACGGGCCATTCTATTCCAGACGAGTCAACATCGAGGAGAAACTGGAAATGGACAAATCAGGAGAGATATTTTTGCTTACGTGTATAGTGTAAATCCTAACCCTTCTAATAAATACATCATATTATGGAATCTCAATCAAATTTTTTAGGTATTTTTTTTTGTAAATTTAAAGTCATTATTTAGAGTTTTTAGCGTCATTTTGTACGTCATCAAAATCTGTGGTCTGATTGTTATTATTAGAAAGGGGAAAATAACGGGGTGATTAATAAAAAAGGGCCATATTTTAATTCTTTCATTGTTTCTATTATTTCAAAGTGTTGTTTTCATTTTCTAATATGCAAGGCCTTCTTTTGTTTCTGTGATGATTAGTACTCCACCCAAAGTTTGGTTGGATCCTAAACAATTCCATTGTCAGCTGAAAGCCTATGTTGCACTGAAAAGGCTTACTAGGGAAATTAGGAGTGCTGTTTCCTTTAGATTTCCTTTCTGAGCCAGAAGGTACTATTGCACATCAGTCTGCCATACTACCAACTGACACCTTCACTCCATCCATCACAAGGACTGGTTCCATACTGAATGTTATTACTAGTCTCGCTCATACATCTCCCACTTTCATATAGTACACAACAGTAAATTTACTAAAATAGCACAACAGTAATGAATGATAAAATTAGTTCTTGACCCCTTTAAATCTTCTCTAGGCTTGACACACCCCTTAAATATTTTCTAAGCTTAAAATATTTTAAATGGTATTTAGATTTGACACCCCTTGAATGTTATCTAGGCTTGACACCTCTTAAGTTCTTTAAGCTTGGGTATCTAGGTTTGACACCCCATAAATGTGTTTAGGTTTGAAACCTTTTAAACAGTATCAAGGTTTGACACACCTTAAATTTTCTCTAGACTTGACACCCCTTGTAATCTGTTTGGGTCACCTCCCTGGTCAGCTAACAAGTAACAGACTAACAAGTGCACTCAAATGGTTGACCTTGCAATACTGCTCTATCCCCTTCTCCTTTCATTTTTATGCACCAAGAAATATGGTGAAGTAGCAATTTCTATTATTCTCTAAATGTTTCATTGCAAGCACTTTTACTAGTAGACATGTGGCTCCCAACTGTTTGTCTCTCCACCAGCCCTTATAAAACACCCTCCACCTTCTTCCAACCCTTAGGAAGGCCACAACCTCTTGCTTTCTGCTAACAATGGTATTCCCCTCTTCCCCCTTAATGAACAAAGGACAAGAATACTTTTAACTCCAAGTCACCAGATTATCTGGTTACCCACTTATCTCTCGTAAACACACTTGTCTGAATGGGACTTCTAAAGAGATTTATGACACAGCTATCCACTCTTGCTAATTGGAGGGTCTATTAGGAGTTTAGAATATTCAGCTGTTAATTATTCGAAATTTTGAATACTCCCACACCCCTAAGTTAAAACATATGAATTACTTCCTTTTATTTACCAAATAAATCATAATTTTACTCTCAGCAACAAGTATTAACTACTTTAGTAACACTATTGTTAACTGTTGAGTGAAAGTTATATGTTTTAGCTAAAAGACAGAAGCAACATAAAGGAAAATCCAGATTAACAACTAAAAGCAGTTAACCTGGACCCTAATACTCTTTAGTATAAAATATTTAGAGACACATTTAAGTTTATAATTCAGCTCATATATTCTGTGAAAAGTGATTAAGAACATGTAGTTTTTTTTTTCATTTATCTCTGGAGTACGAAGAGATAGAATTTACAAAAAATGTGATATTTGACCAAAATGAAATTTAGGTTTTGGGTTGCCAACACTTGTAAAATATCACAGTTTTGTTATAAATGTATAGATCTTTAATTACCTGTTATATATTACATTTAAAATAACGTAAACTTAAGTTTTCTCATACTATTTCCTTTTTTTAAATAATTTTTTTTTGTCCAACTCAAAACAATATTTTAAACATAATTAAAAGTACTTATTTTTCATTTTGGAACGTTACTGATTTTGTGTAATAGAGTGTATATATCAATACCTTTTAATACAGGCATCGTATTTACTTGGAAAAGAGAAAATTGTTGTCATTTTTTTACATACAATACATGATTTTATGATTATTTTATCGTATTTTGAAATATTTAACTGAATAAAGTATTTTCATCAACTGCGTGTCCACATCATTGTAAAAAAACTTGTTTACCGTTATGTTCAATCATATGGTTTAAATTCGTCAGTGGCCATTTTGAGGCTATGTTCGTTATAAGTTTTCATTACAGTAGTAACATTTCGAGCTGTCATTCAGCTAAACTTAGCTTGTGAATGCCTCATATATATTTATTCAGTGTGTATTTATTCAATATATATAAATATATTCTTATACATCCAAACAAAATGTATTGAACAGTATACAATCCCTTCTTAGATTTCCTTCAGTTCATAGTTTAGGCTAGGTTTCTTACCACGTACACTTGTGAGTTTGGATATAATTTCCCATAGATTACTTTGGTGTCAATCTTGTTGACAATGATGTATGAAGATTATAAACATTTATTCTTATTGTAGACTAACAGGGTTAAAGCCAAATAAGAGAATTTATTTTTAAATTTTATATTTTCAAAGCTATCTAATTTTTATGTGGAAAGATAAAGCTTCAAAAGTATTTGAGGAAAGGAAAGAAAAAAAAAAAATCATGATTACTCTTTCAAATAAAAGTTAATTTTATATTAAAGGAAATTGATATAACTAAAGAAAAAGGGAAAATAAACTAATAAGAGTAAATTTGATGAAGAAAGCCCACCTAGGGAAAGAGGAAAAATATGGGAAAAATCCAATGCACAAAGATGAAATCTTCTTCCTTTCTTCTGTCTTCTATAGAAGAAGTAGTAATAAAAGTTAATGAAATGTTTATTTAGATGGATTAACATACTATTACTCTTTCTTGTTCACTCTTCCATTACTAGCATTACATTCAGGTACCTTGTAAGAGAGAAAACTTGACTTGTATTTTTCCACTCAGATATAACTTATAGTATAGGATCGCAGTGTGATTCATCAATGTAAGACTGAGCGAACCTATGGCAATGAAAATAAGTTTTCCTTAAAGAGTTATAAATTTTACCATATGTTTTGCAATTGAAATTAGTAATAATGTTCTAATCCTTGATGATTTTCTATAATTTTGGAATTAGTTTAATTTTATACATTTCTTATAGCTTGTACCACACACAGAGAGTAAAGTAACTTGCGCTGTAGAGAAAACCAACCAGCCATCTGACTTGACTCTAGCGTTTTCAAATATTCCCTCAACACTGGTTGGTTAGCGATGGTATCACCATGTATCTTTAAGAACAAACCCAGATAGGACTGTGCGAGTTCAAAATTGTTGTTACTGTCCAACATAAACTTAACGAGTTTAAGGTACTGCAACATTAGTTCCAATGAACCTCCACCTTCCATTGACAGAGAATTGACCTCAAAATCTAGTGCAGAGGGTCCAAGACTTAAGAACTTATCAATTGCTGGGGCAAAGTTGCCAGTCTCTCTGGATTGATTCAGTAGCTTACCAAATACAGTAAAGCTATGGATGTCAACAGATGATCTGTCACGAATTTGTCCGCTGGGTTTGTCTGTCTGAGCCAGTTCAAAGCGCAGTTCTAGTGAAGGTATGGTGGGAAGGAAGAATGGTGCCGCTTTGGGTGCTTTGGGTGCATCTTTGGGCTTGTTTCTCATCTTGATTGTGTCAAGATGGAGCAGGTTGTGCCAACGAGAGGAGGGAAGGGTAGATAGTGTGACCAATTGCTGACTTATCTGAGCTGGGGACTGGTATTGCAAATCAGTGTCGTCCTGATCAAAGTCGCGTGGCAGTTCAGCCCCTTCTCCTAGTGGTTTAGGCAGACTCATGGTGGGGATGTCTTCCTGTTGGAGTAGGGGACGAAGACTTACATGTGAATAAAGTGTCCTGTTGCTCCACAGAAACAGCCCCAGACAGTCCACATGGGCTGTGGCTAGCAAGGCTCCTGTAGGAGACATACTCAAGGACACACATGGGGACTCCATCTGCAATCGATAATTTTGTTATTTATAAAACATTCTTAGTAGTATACTTCAACATGTCTCTAGGGGTATTCCAAGGTCACTTTTTCAATTTAAAGCAAATTCAAATCGAATATATGAAATATTCTCAAAGCCGAGTTAAAGTTTGAATATTTAATGCTAATCGTTTTATGCTTAACATTTAAAAAATATCCAAATAGCCTAATTTTAACCAGTAAAATTAAGGAGGGGCCAATGCCCTTTACTAGAGACATGCAAAAGGTGAGGTTATTTTTCTCAAAAAGTGATGATATTTTATGCTGAAAGTGATATTTATGTAAATACAAACTGAATTAGTAACTAAAGTCCAGATAACTGTAGCACTCTTTTGGATACACAACAATTTTAACCCAAACATTAAGTTACAAGCATATTATGGTGAACACACAGTGATATTTAATTTGATCCCCATACAGTATATAAATGGACCCAACATTTATAAAAGTGCTGCTATTGTATGTGTGTGAAAACAGTAAAATTTGCCTTACCACAAATGTGAAGTTTGCATGCCCCTACCAATTACCAATCTGATCATCAACCAAAAATCGCACAATCTTTTAGGCTGATGATCAGCATTTGGCTTACTGATTCTTAAAACGATTTATTGAACTTTGTATTATGTTGATGTGCCCCACACTGCAAGTGCTGGTGACTCATCATTGTTTAACTCTTGGCAGACAGCCCTGTCCTTTGTACTGTTACTAGGAGGGGGCTGGAGGGTGGCTGCTAGTGGAATCTAAGTTAAAATTTCCTTCTATCAATAACAAGGGGATGGGAATAGATAAGGGGAAGGGGAGTTGAGAATATTAATATCAGCAAGTGAGAGGACTTGTTTGAGAGAGAGAGAGAAAGAAGGCAATACTTGTGAGTAGGAGGGAGCAGACTGATGTCTGAGCCACGAGTGGAAGATTCAAGGGACAAGAAAAGGGACAACAAAATTGATTTGGTTGTGGTTATGGCTCTAAACATTAAAATAAAATGTTGTAATCTTGTAGAATTTTTGAAAGCAAACAAATATGTGCACTCAAAATTTTTAACCTATTTTATTTTTAAATTGTAAATTTCTCAAATAAAAACCCTAAGTATGGCGAATGCAACTATTATATTAGTGTATTTTTGATCAAGCATTTATAGTATAAATATAGTGATTATGAAAATGGATTTTAAAGATTGAACAAAAAAAAGTTCTTAAATAAAAAATTCATGGTCTAAATTTTAATAATTTCTTACAAAGTAAACGTGAATTTTAGTAATTATTATTAGCACTGCGTCTTACTACCCATTTACGCACTTATGCTCATGTGTAATGGTAGGGTGATTGTGAGATGAAATGGAGGACCTACAGTTTAATGTGGAATCCAAACCACGGAGGAGGCCTGGCATTCTTCACATTCACAAGTTGTGATTAATACAAGTCTTGTCAGAGGTGAAGCAAGGGTTTGGCAATCAGATAAATCTGTGCCGGGAGTTTTAGTAATTACTTACACAGTAAACAACATATTTAAAATAATATGAATAAATAATATAGAGTAACAGTCTTGTCCATTAGAATACCAAAAACTTTGATCAACTGACCCAGTGGGCATGGTTATCTTTTAGATTTTAGTTTTGAAACCTCACACAAAAAAAGCTGTTGTACTCCAAAATATTGGTATATCCAACTATACTGGCAAAATACAAACGCAAATAAGTGTGGTGAATGTGTATTTTGTGCATAATTTGATTTAAAAGCAACTGTTGTCATTATTTTGACTGAAAGAAATAGTTTCCTGCCTTAAATCTATTCAAGATAAAATATTACTAACAGTTATACCATATTGGCCTGGAAAAAAACGCAATGTTTTTCTCCTAAAAATGTCTTTCCAAAAAGTGTACTCTACTAAATGTGAAACCTAACATTTTTCACGGGAAAAAAGGTAGATTCCTATTATTATTACTATTAGCACCACGTCTTACTACCCGTTCGGGTTATACACACTTACGCTAATGTGTAATGGTAGGGTGATTGTGAGATGAAATGGAGGACCTACAGTTTAACGTGGAATCCGAACCACGGTGGAGGCCTGGCATTCCACACATTCACAAGAT